>CAUYRH010101230.1:0-34614 GCA_963574655.1 Perodicticus potto | reverse complement strand
GTACACACTTAATCTTATGATCTATAGCCTTTTACCATTACCTAACTTCTTCTGACTAAAATTAACTTGTGGAAAAACATTCATTCTACAAATCAACACAATACTTTCTGTTTTTACATTCTTCTCAGATATGCATCAGCTTTTGAACAAAGGATCTAAATAAAGATTATAAAGAGCTGCAGGGAATTGAGGAATGAAGCCCTTTCAAGCACACACTTAGTTAACCCAAAATGGATTTATGACTTTGGTTTTCTACAGAGCAGAGTTCTATAGGCTCCAGGACATTATGCATAAAACAGAAATCACCCTCTGATCCGTATCACCAGGGGTGGGGTTGACAGCCCCTAACCACCTAGGCTTAACAGAAGCATACTTTCAGAGTCACTGTTTTTATGGACTTTTACCTCCGAACAAACAGCTTCTGTGTACGCTTCAGGGGGAGCCCAGCTCTCTTGCTTCTGTATTAGCAGAAGCCATTTTAACCCATTAAAGGCTTGCCTTTGTGTGGCTTATGTAGGGTGGTCTTCTAACCCTATACTCCATGCTTCATTCCAAAAAGGTTGTATTAGTTTGCAGTCCCACCAGCAGTGTAAAAGTGTTCCCTTCTCTCCACATCCAGGCTAGCATCTGCAGCTTTGAGACTTTGTGATGTGGGCTTTTCTCAACGGGGGTTAGGTGATAATCTCAGGGTGGTTTTGATTTGCTCTTTTCTGATGATTAGGGACTTTTAAACATTTGGGGAGCTCACACACTCATAACTTCAACTGTCACCTGCATTCAGATGATTTTCAGAATTATTGCCAATTGTTATATTTCATTGGTGTCCCAATCCTTTATTTTCATATTTACATAGATATCTCCCACAGGAATGAATGTGCACAATAACGATGCCTAAACGCAAACATTTCCCTATTAGTGTCTTCAGAATTCCAGTGCATCGGTGCTGCCATCAGCCAACTGCGCCTGCAGTAAAGCAGCCGTTTCTAGCAGATGGGGCATCATGTAGAGGAGAAGTTATGTGGTAGATGCCGCCTGGGATATTACCAGGGAAGAAGCAGTAGAATCTGGCAATGTCAGCAGTGCCTTGTGGTATGGCAATGCCCAGAGGATGTAGAAGTGGTACTTGGTAAATGTGTACCTGGACGAAATGGTTGTGGTGCTGGGTGAGAAGTGAAAAAAATAAGTAAAAGTAGTAAAAGTGCTCACTGTGCCTAGTGGAAGATACGATAGTACCTACTGGAGTAGAATTAGACCAAGAACAGTGGGAAAAACTGAATATTATATGGAAGGTGACCCCACTTGCCATACATACGTATATCAGGGAAATGGGAAATCATAGCTAAATGTACTTTATTTACAAAACATTCATTATAAATTTTTACAAAATATTTATGTGTTGATATATATACTAAAAATAATATATATAAAATGTAATATGAGTTTATTAATTTTTCCGTGTATGGCAACCTTTGGGACATGCTGTATTTTCCATGCCAGATCTTCAGATTCAAACATCTCCTCCCTATGTTTATACTACATAGAGGTTTCTATTATGTTCTTTAACTTAGCAATATATCTTTTATTTTCTTTTTGAGATAGGTTCTTGCTGTGTTGCACAGGCTAAATAGTGCAGAGGCATCATTATAGCTTATAGCAATCTCAGACTCCTGAGCGCAAGTGATTCTCCTGCCTTAGCCTCCATATATCTGGGACTATAGGCATGTACCGCCATGTCCAGCTAATTTTTCTATTTTTTGTAGAGAGGGGGTCTTGCTTTTGCTTAGGCTAGTCTCAAACTGCTGGCCTTAAGTGATCCTCCCTACTCAGCCCCCTAAAGTGCTAGGATGACAGGCATGGCCTTAATAGTGTATCTTTAGTAGATTCATTAAAAAAAAAAATCTACTAATGAGAAATCATGGTATGATTTTAAGGTATTTGGTCATCAATATGTGGTTTTATGCAGTTTTATAAAATCTAAGTCTTTGTTATTAGTACTACTATTTACAATATTGACTATCGCTAAATGATAATCTTCGTAGGTCAAAGAATACACACAACGGAGTACTCAACTATATCTTTTGGTATTCATGGAGATTTTATTTATTTATTATTTTTTAATTTTTTCGAGACAGAGTCTCATTCTATTACCTTGGGTAGAGAGCTGTGGCATCACAGCTCATGGCAACCTCAAACTCCCACCATCCTCTTGCCTCAGCCTCCTGAGTAGCTGGTACTATGAGCATCCGCCATGATGGCTGGCTAATGTTTTTCTACTTTTAGTAGAGATGGGGTCTTGCTTTTGCTCAGGCTGGTCTTGAACTCCTGAGCTCAAGAAATCCACTTGCCTAAGCCTCCCCGAGTGCTGGGATTACAGGCATGAGCCACCGCAGCAGGCTGAAGATTTTATGTTTAA
The DNA here is from genome assembly GCA_963574655.1 of Perodicticus potto. NCBI lineage: Eukaryota > Metazoa > Chordata > Mammalia > Primates > Lorisidae > Perodicticus > Perodicticus potto. The sequence goes on along the minus strand of CAUYRH010101230.1, from coordinate 32,201 downwards.
TTAATTTGGTCTTTCTTTCATCACAGAAGAATATTTTCAACTTAATTGAAGACAAAACCCAAACAAAATAACAAGTGGAGTAACAAAAAGTCTGGAAGCCTCCCAGAGGGTTCTAATTTTCAGAAAATGATATCATTTAGTGTCAAACTTCAAGTTGCCAAGAATGTACCCTTTACTTCAAAGACTGAAAGAAGAATATCAAGATCAAGGAACCCAATTTTTGCCAGTACTCATTAGGTTTGTACATGTCCATCTTCCATCCTTTTAGACCAACATTAGGTCCAAAAGATTCTGCCATTCATCTTGCTGGCATACTCCCTTTCTGGCTCTTGTCTGCTCTGATGATACCAAGCTGCTATACTGTGAGATGTTCCAGTGGAGAGTCCAGTGGGAAAGAAGTGAGGGCAGCCTTTGGGCAACAGCAAACAAGAAACTAAATCCTGTCGACAACATGTGAGTGAATTTGGTACTGAATTCTACCCCAGTTGAGCCTTGAGATGACTATAATCCTGGCTGACATTTGATTGCAGCTTTGTGAGAGACCCTGAAGCAGCTTCTCATGCCTGGTTTCTTGACCCACAACAATGTGAGATAGGAAATGTTGTTATATGTCATTAATTTTTGAGGCTATTTGTTTTGCTGTACAATTAGAAATAAAAACAAGGGTAATTGAAACAGAAGGAACCACACTTGCAAAAAATAAGAGAGAACAGTACAGATGAAATTTGAGAATGGTAAATGCTTCTGGGTAGCTATACAGGGGTGTCCAAACCGCAGCCCGTGGGCCACATGCAGATGATGCAAGGACTTTTTTTTGCTTATCTGTGGTGTCAAATATAATGAAAAATATGCAGAGATCTTTTTTTTTTTTTGCTAATCAGCTTTTATTAGTCTTTGTGTATTTGATGTGTGGCTAAAGACAACTCTTACTCTTCCAATGTTCGGGAGAGAAAAAGGAAGATTGGACACCCCTGCATAGCATAGAGTATCATCGCAGGGATAAATAAGGTTTGGGAGGAATATTCAAGGCCAAATTGTAAAATGTGTTCAATGTCATTTGCATGCTTAATGTTCCCTTACAGGAAACAGAAACCTCTCAAACTCGTTTAATAGGAAATTAGATTTCTAGTCTCAGCCACAGGATTGCCTCCCAGATCACTATCTCTGAATGGGCCCACTAGGGGAGTTTTTGTTTCTCCCATAATAAGAAAAGTGGAGAAGCAGGAGAAAGCTACTACTATAGTCGTAACTGCCTCTACACTGATGAAGTGAGCATGTGGGCCTGGAACCATAGTCTGACCACTGCTACGACTGTCATTGCCTCTCAACACCTGTTAGTTTATGCTACATTCCAGAACTTCGTTGGAGAAAAGCCCAGTATCTCTGTGATGTTTCTTGACTGAAACAATAGCTGAAGAAGCATAGAGTTTATCTCTCTTCCCTTCTGCCTTCTCACTCATGTGAGTGAGCATTAATTGGTGGACTCTATTTTGCATCTAGTAGCCTGGCTGTGGACAATCTGAGAAAAGCAGTTTTAGTTTTCCATTCTCTGCAGTTTGTACACATTTGAAATAGGTTCTGAATATCAGCTCACCATGCACACCCAGTATACTAATGTGATTAGACTTGCTTCTGGAAAAAATGAGGAGCCCTCAAAGGTCCAAGTAATGGTAGAATAGGCTCTGTGTTAGAGAAAATTCAGTCTGGCAAGCTGAAAGAATGGAAGTGTACAGAGAGGTTGTCAACACTGGAAACAGAGAACTGGTGTAGGTGAAAAGCGATGAGAGCCTGAGCTCAGGTCTAGGAACTAGCTGGAGAGGTCACAGGATGTGTAACAGAAAGTAAATTGAATTCATTCTAATTCAATTAATATTTAATGCCACCATTTAAGCTTTATAGCCCTTAATTCACACATCGTACTGATGGTGCCCCAGGGACTATTTTATTGCTATATTAAGAAGTCTCATAATTACACATCTTTTATTTAACTTCAGCCTCTGTGGTTCAGGCCCAGAGTGGTGCTAAGGTGAAAGAGGCAAAGCACAGCAATCAGAATTGACTTCAAAATATTCCTTTTCTTGCATTTCTCAGAACCCATGAAAAGATCTAAATACATACACCACAGCAAAGCATATTAAAATTTCCTCTCCTGTCTGCTTCCATCACAGTCTGCGATTACCCTGAGGCATAAATCCCCAAACCCCTATACCCAGCCCTGTGCAGTGATTTTTTTTCTGTTCTCCATTTCCCTTCCTTCCTTGTCCCCTTTTTATTCCTTTATTATATAGGTTCACATGACCTCTGTCCAGCAAGATAAATCCTTCCTTTTCAGAAAGGGGGATGGTGGGGAAAATTAGACTGGCACCGTGAGGAGTAAAGGAAATTGTCATGTATTGGTAATTTCTGTCCTGCTACAATTCTCACTGTCAACTATTAGGTATTTTTTCCCTCCAAACTAATCTTTCTTCCCAAGTACTCAAATATCACTTGTATGTTAATAGCTTAAAAATCTTTTATCTTTAGCCCTGGCTTTGCCTCATATCTAAAATTTTACCTACTGCTCAGATACTTCCACCTGGAAATCCATTTCTGTACCACATTAAACAACATATTAATCAGGCTAAGCTCGTTATCTTCTCTCTCAAACACACTTCTCCTTTCTGTGTTTCCTATTGGCTAGTGAAATCACCATTCGTATATTTGCCCAAGTTGCAAAGTTCACTGTCATCTTTGGGTTATTTTCTTGTCTCCTCGATGAGCAAGTATTTCTGATTTTAGTCTCAGCAGTGTCCCTGGAATCTATTTTCTGTCCATTTGCGCTGACACTGCTGCAGTCCGAGCCATTCAGCTTAAAGGCATTTCACACCTGCATTCTCTGTCTTACTGTCTCTAACTCCTCTTCTCTCTAGTCAAGTAATTGCCATTCACTGACCTGTGACCAGCTGGATCAATTTTCTAGGAAGTTTCTTGCTTTTGCTTGTTTGCTTTGTTATAGGTCTCTAGGTCCTACACATGGAAAAAAAACCCATTCTGATTCTATGGGGTGGGTAAGGGGCCTCTGATTTTGAATTTTATGAATCTCCTTAGATGAATCCATTGATAAGGTAGGTTTGGTATAACAGTTTCTTTGTTTCACATTTTTTATCACCACCACCAGCGTCATCTTTCAGAACCCTCTGAGTCTTATTATGTTACTTTGACGATCATAATATAGGGATGCTTTTCTGTGCCAACCAGGATCTGTCACTTGCACACCTTCCCAGACTCAGCTTGGTCTTTTCTCACAGACATGTCCCTAGGTTGCTGCTACAACATATAATACAGTGGTCTTTGTAGGGAGCATTGCTTCATTTTTCACAACTTCATGCCTTTGGAAGACCAAAAAGCCCAGTTTGTTATTTTCATTCATCTTTTCCTTTTAAAAAATCTTATATATCCTTAAAGGCCTTGCTAAGATACCACCGCCTTCATGAAGACTTTGCAGACAAAATAAGTTAGTGATAGTTTCTCCTGTGAGTCCCCAGCATGTGCCTTACAGCCCTTGGCATAGTTGGGTTCCAATTACTGTGCATTGAAAATTGTCTCTCTTCTTTTTTAGATACTGATGTTCTTTTTGCTTAATGGTGGTTATGTGTGTATGTAGTGGACAAGAGTGGGGTAGGAGGAAGGATCGTGGAAGGAGAGATAATTGGGAGGGTAGAAGGAGTCTAGTCAAGTCTGTGTAGTGAGTTTTTCATAAAACTGGACTTATTTAGTGATTTCTCTTTATTAGGATTTTCTAGTCTTCCTATTTGCTAATTTTCATAAAATATAGTGATGTTAGATAGTAGCATAGTTTTCAGATGTCTTTATCAGAAAAAAATTTGGAAGTTGGAAACACTGATGTTGCTCCCTAAATTAAAAAAAAAAATCACTGGTCTATGAAATTGGAAACTCTTGGGACTGCTATTGCCTTGGTTACTGAGAGAGAGCTAGAAGCAATGACATCTCAGTAGCAAGAGCACACCTAGTGCCTAGATCTTGGTTTCTAACATTATTCTCTCCAAAATATGTGGTAAAAAGGTGGTTGAGTTGGGAGGGACCAGGGCTTCTGGGAAAAATGGCTGATTCTAGAAGCATAGCATGAAATATGCAAGATGAGACAAGCTTGGAGCATCCTGCAGTTCTAGGAAGTAAGAGATACCCAATAAAAACACAACAATGGGGGTATGTCAAAGGGATACAGGAGCAAACTAAAAGAGCTCCCAGTGGTAACCACCAGAAAAAATTGCGCAGTGACATAAATAAAATAGCATCAGATTATAATTTAAAGTAGAAAATATTCTTGAGTACATACTAATATAAATAAATGATTGAATGAATAAATTAATGATGAAGAATAGATGAAACTTCTGTGCAGCAAAATTCCAAATAATTTATGTCGATATTCTATCTTTCAGGAAGCAGAGCATAACTCCCCTCTATTTGAGTGTGGATTGTGCATAGTGACTTCTTTCCAAAGAATAAAGCATAAAAAGCATAGCTTTATAGTAGATAAACTTGAGAAACACTCCCTCAGCCAGATGGTCAAGCTTAACATTATCAATGATAGGTCATATTGATAGTATCTACCCTTGATATAAAATGATGAAAATGGTACCGTACTTCTGTGGTCTTCCTTCCCAAAACGTATAACCCCAGTATAATCCATAAGAGAACATCAGGTAAGTGCAAATTAAAGGATATTCCTTACAACACCTGAGCAGCATACCTGAAAACAGACAAACCTATCAAAAACAAGAAAATCTGAGACACTGTCATAGCCGAAAGGAGGTACGTGATGATTATACGTGATGTGGTATGCTATGATTATACGTGATGAGACGCTGAAATAGTAAAAGGACATTAGGTAAAAGTTAAGGAAGTCAGATTCAAGTATGAATTGAGTTATTAAGAGTGTATAAATATTGTTTCATTAGTTGTACAAATGACCATACTGTGTCAGATGATAATGATGGGGGAACTGGGTGTGGGGTATATAAGAATCCTTATACTGTCTTCATAACTATTTCTTTTGCAAATTTATTCTGGAATAAAAAGTCTGTTCTTAAAACAATAAAAAAAAATAAAAATTAGATGGTTAATGTCAAAGCAGAACATAGGTTGGGTTTCTGAGTGTAAGAATGAGTACTGGGTTGATTTTATGAGGACTGAACTGACTTCATAAAATGGCTGACCAAAATACAGCTTTAATTTATGAAATAAATATTTCAAATACATTATAAAATCGATGACATGAAAGATATTTCATATGTAAATTTATGATCTCCAATTTGTGAGAATTTATAATCACCATGTGGTCCTTAGCAGAATGGTGGCCTCTTGCATCAGGCCACACCTTGCAATGGCGGGTCTGTAATGTTGGATTACGAGCCATTGAAGCGTAGTCATCAAACATGGAGAAATTGTTGAATACCATCATCAATAATTTGATGTAGTTATAAAGGCATAATAAATTAAACACATTGTTCTTTGACCTACATTCAATGTTGTTTTCAAAATAAGAATTTCAAGTAAAAAATATGTATTGTAAAGGTATAAAAATATTGTGATGTTTAAAGTATAATCATAACTTTCAATGATTTCAAAGATGGAACAAGAATTCAGGGTAGTGCACATGAAGACACTGGATAAAGTACCAGATATTCTTCTTAATTTGTAAGTCATTCTTTTTTTTTTTTTTTGAGACACAATTTCATTATGTCACCCTCAGTAGAGTGCTGTGGCGTCACAGCTCACAGCAACCTCAAATTCTTGTGCTTATGTGATTCTCTTGCCTTAGCCCCAAGTAGCTAGCACTACAGTCACCTACCACAATGCCCCACTATTTCTTTCTCTCTTTTTTAGTTGCAGTTGTCATCTTTAGCTGGCATGGGCCAGGTTCGAACCCACCAGCCTGGGTGTATGTAGCCAGCACCCTACCTACTGATCTATGGGTGCCGCCACGTAAGTCATTCTTTTTATAGGATATATTATGGCATACTTAATGATGATTATAATATACTAGCACAATAGTGCATTTCCAAAACTGAAGGTTTTTTTTTTAGAAATACAAATAGATCTATAGGGTGTATCTCATTTTTAAAAAAGAGGAAGAAAGTAATACAAGCCCGTGCACAGGCAGAAACATTTGCAGACTGTGGATATAATCTCCACAATGTGCAATTAATTTCTAGTGTATGGGTGGAGGTATCCAATTATAAGAATTATTTTATTGCAGTAGGATAAGATCAAGGAAGTGGAGGGCCAAAGCAATGGATGCACTAAGAAAAAGTAATCTGCAGAGAGCCTATTGATTCACAGAAGCATTTCTGAAAACAAAGGTATCTGCAAAATAAGTGCTTGCAATGGAGCCTGGGCAAGAAGGAGAGGATTCATGGAAAGTGCAAAGCTGGTATCCAAGCAAGCAGGTTTGGAATTTTCTAGAAAATTCAGTAAACCCCAAGCAGAGCAAGTAGTTAACCATGAGATCTGAGTTGGAATTAGATCAAGAAATTCCCATAAGTCATGGAAAATGTTAAGATTTTATGTGCACAGTAATAAATCACAGTTGAAGAATTTTAAACCAGATAATGGCATACTAGTTTTAAGAAGTTTTCTCTAGTTGCATAGTGAGAAAAATGATTGGATGATCATAGCCCAAAAGAAGACAAGATTTGTGGTGCCCAGAGTGTCCACCTACACCAGCATTGATTTTAATAGTGACATTGCATTGTAAGACGTGTCCACCTCCTCTCCAGACCCTTTCCATCTGCTTCACTCTTAAGACCAGCAGTCTCCAGGGACATTTAAGGCAAAGAAATGAAAGCTCAGTGATAAAGTTAAGGATGTGGAAATGTTTACTTACAGGTGTTCCACAGTGGAATGACTAGGAGAAATAAAATCAAGAGCAAGGAATCAAGAGTCATATAAGGAGAAAAGTATGAGTGAGTCCATGGGGGAAAATTGATTATTAAGTGGATTAATGTTTTGCAAAGGCATTAATAGAGGGCAGTGGTTCTAGACCTTCCTAATGCTGTGATCCTTTAATACAGTTCCTCATGTTGTGATGACTCCCAACCATAAAATTATTTTCGTTATGAAGTAGCAATGACAATAATTTTATGGTTGGGGGTTACCACAACATGAGGAACTGTATTAAAGGGTCATAGCTTTAGGAAGGTTGAAAATCACTGTTGTAGGGGGATCTAAGACATGTTGGTGAACTTTGGACTCAAAATCTTCATCCCTTGGTAGAGGCAGCAATGCAAGCCTTTTTGAAAGAAACCTTATCGTAGTGATTAAGCTAGCTGTGTGCTAAGACAGCAGCAATCTCAAGCAATGATAACAGGCCCCTCTAAAAATGGTCTTCTGTGCTGGAGGCCAAAAAGCTCCAATTTCTCTAACCTATCTTTGCAGAAATTAGTCTCATCTCCCAAGAACTCGATTAGTCTATGCAAAACAGATTTCAGTTTGCCTGTGACCACAGAGAAGTTTATAAAATTTAATTTATAATTTGTACCAACTTGGTTCCAACCAAGTCTTTAAAAAGAGTTTAAAATAGCTAAAATAGAAGGTACTGAAATATGTTGAGGAGGAAAATAAGACAATAGGAAAGGGAGTAAATAACTAAATGTAAGCCACTGATCAAATTAAGCATATAAAACACAGGCTGTTAGGTCTTACATAATTGCCAGAATTCAATACAAATGTGTCTTACCTATTTTGTAAAATAGTGAATGTGTTTGTGAGTGTGTGTGCATTTGTGTACATGAGCACTTAGGCACCATGTGTCTACAGTCCTGACTTAGAAAGAGAGAATAGAAAGCTACAAAGTGCCAGTTTTTGTGACTCTGTTAGAGAGTTACACGAGAATGTTTAAAAGCTTTAATGTCATGGCCTTTTGTGATGAAATCTATCTTCTGTGATTTCTTTTCACAGAAGATTTGCAGAAAGGCAGCCCAAGGGAATGATTCATTAAGTTTGTCAAAGATCACAGTAGTCGCTCCAAAATCCATTTCCAAACACCTCAGCCCACCCCACCTACTATTAAAATCGTGAAGATGGAACTTTATGGAGATTCAAGGCCCCCTAGCTCTTGGGTATTCTTCTTTGCGGCTAATCATATTTAGCTATATTTTTCAAATAACGATCCTGCTCCCTCATCCAGTTACTCTAGACAAGAATATTTCTGACGTTGTGAAAGGACAGCTAATCTTGCAGGGCCTCCAATTCGCAGCTGGCATTGTCTTATCAATCACAGTGATAAGACACCATCTTGGACAACTCACACTGTTCAATGAGTTAGAACCAAATAAGCTAAAATAAATAAATAAATGAGTCGATCTTAGAAAATGAATACATTGGCAAAGGCCAATGCTGCTGTTTCCTCATGACTTGTTTCTTGAAAGTAAAGAAAAAGAGAAATAAATATACAATTTCAATTACTACATATAAGAAAGCAAATTTGTTTTTTAATCTATATTGAAAAGTTTTATACCACATAATTCCTCAAGGACTGCACACTTTCCCCTATATACTATGAGAATATGTAAATAAACCAACACAGCTGACTCACCAGGAGACACAGAAGACCAATAATTGATGCCCACTCACCCCAGTATGGACCACCCTAAAGAATATAATTACTAAAGAAATGTACTTGATATGTACTTCCTATAAAAACCTCTAGTTTGTAGAATAAAGGCAATCATAATGTTTCTGATAGTTAGAATTTTTGAAAAATTTTTGAAGAAACAGTTTGCATTTAGGTTTTGAAAGCAAGCAGCAATGTCAGCTATCACTGCCCTCTACTAAGACTGAGTATGGGATACAGGTTCCTGGGGATTCCACAACCCAACTCACCACCTGGGCCACCTAAACATTTCTTCTGAGGTTCAGCAATAGGGCATAAACACCTTACAACTTCTACTTCAGCTGGCTCCTGTCTGTACCACATATCGGCCTACAGGCTGGCCCACACAGCCCACTGGAACTCCTATCACCACGAGTCCACTGAGCTTGGGAAGTAGAAGAGTTTACCACTACTGCTACTACCATCACTCTCACCACCCTGGATACCAAGGAGCTGAAGAGCCCACTCACTGCCCAGTACCTTGCTACTGCAGTCAGCATCCAAGAAAGCCATCTAGATGACCAAGAATTGGCCTGCCTGGAACTGCCAATACAGCTACCAGCAACGACCAACATGCTTAGCCCACCAAACCTACTATTAAAACCTGAAGATGGAACTATCTGGCATTCTGGTTCCCAGCATAGGCTCATCCATAACTGCAGCTGAACATACCAAGGAAACCATAGATATCACTAACATTACAGCCAAAACAATCACACGTGATCTTCACTGCCGCATGCACCCAGAAGCAAAGCCAAAAGGTCTTACCCAACCAACATCACAGTCACATCTTCAAGAGAGAAACAACCCGCCAAGAAAAGTAAATTCCAAACCAAGAAGCAACTGCTATAACTGATGCAAAAAAAAAAAAAAAAAAAACCCAAAAAAAAACACATAAAGACATAGGAAACAAGAAAAAACAAGGTAATAATTCATTCTTCAGGTTTAGATCCTAACCACAAAGAAATCCCCTAAATCTCCCAGTAAAGATTTCAAAGTACTGATTTTAAAGAAGCTCAATGATATGTGAGGAAAACCTGCAAACCCAATACAAAGAATTCAAGAAATCAATTTTGTACATGAATGAGAAATTTACACAGGTGGTAGAGATCTTAAAGTAAAAACAAAACAAAAAGCAAATTCTGAAACTGGAAAATGTGCTGGCAAAAAAATTATAAAATACATTTCAAAGCTTCAACAATAGTCTAGACCAAGCAGAAGAGCTTCAGAACTTGAAAGCTTTTTAAAATAATATAATCAGACTTTTTTTTTTTTTTTTTTTTTTTTAAAGAAGACTTGAAGCCTTTAGGTTGACATATAGTTTTGATTTTTTTTTTTTTTTTAATTTGCAACATCTTCCTCTCTTTGTTTGGGACTCCTCCTGGCCCTGTTTCTGTGCTATTTTCTCACTCCACGCTTACCCCACTAGCTCAGTCCTTTTATGTCCTTTCCCTACTGACAAGAGAATATGTTTGGTTATTAACCTAGGAACAAATTAGTTACTGTGAAGTCCCTCTCAGACTAACTGCAACTTCAAAAACAATAATTTCAGATTATAGTTGAGAGAGAGCTTAGGGAAGAAATGTTAGGGAAAAACAAAACACATCAAATTTTACTACTTACATGAAGACTCATTGAAAATTACTCTGCTAGATGCTTTGGTGAATCTTTCCTGAATACTAATTCATGTAAACAATTTAGCAACCCTACGAGGAACATCCTATTATAGTCTTCATATTATATTTGAGAAAAATATGATATACTGATATTAAATAGTTTTACTCATCTAGGTTTTAAATATTGTTTTCCTATCTATGCCAAAGTTCTTCCACCTTGGATTTGAGCCCAGTCTATGTTCAAAAGTGGCATTTTTTCCCCACTGTTATGTGGCACATATAAATAGAGCATAAAACAAATTTTATATTTATAAAATTAGACCAGAAAATAATTATTTTTTCAACTACAGATATTTATAAGCTAATTTAAATAATCCCTGTAACCAAGCATTCCTTAAGTATATATATGAAAAATAAACATAAATGCATATAAAGTAAGTTTATATAAAGAAATGTATTGTAGGATGTGATTTCAAAAATGAACAGATGTTTAACAAAAAAATTAAAAATTACAAGCAATTTCAATAGTCATAGAAAGCCACTGTTAACATTTTGTTGATTCTTTCCAATTTTATGCATTTACACATAAATATTTATTTTATTTTACTTCTTATGTCAATTCTGATATTCTGATATTAATTCCATTTTATCATTCATATTTTGCCCTTACACACTGGCTCAAACTTCTCAAAAATCATTTTTGTCCTGTAGGATCTGCTCAATTAGAACATTTTCTTCTCAGAGTGATAGAATTGGCAGCGAACATAGTCTTATTTTTCTGTTGTCACTGCCTTAAGACAGACATTTTCAAAGCCCCAGTTTAAGAAATGGATGGTACATTTTAGTCATCTTTGAAGTTCACTCAGCAACAAACTATAACAGACCCTCAGCTAGTGTGGGTTGAATTAAACTCAAAGAGTATAGTGAAAACTGAAGAAGAATAGATCTGAAGTCTTGAAAACTTTAATTGACATTTGAATAAACCTTAATCAGAAGAATTTGAAATAGCTGTGCTGGTAAAATGCATTTAGAATCAAGTAGGGTAGTACCATTTGCCAATTTTTAGGCTGAGTCAGTGGAGCCTAGATAGGAATATTCACATCATCTGACAGTCTAGGGCACTTGTTATTATGTATGTTTACTGATATTTAGAAAATATACTCGGGTGAACTCTCTAAGCTTATAATAATAACATCCATTGTGATTGCTTTTATGCCTGGCTGAATTAAATATATTTGAATTATCTTTAAGTATTTAATAACTTAATGGGCTTATGGGATTTTCAATCAGGTTATAATCTATTTTGTATGTCCCTAAATTCTGCAAGCGTTTTCTGTTTGCCTTCTTGAATCTGTGGGATGCCATGCCACCGATGTCATGTTGACCCAGGGAACATTTCACTGTATTGTTTCTGCACTTACCTGTTCAGAAACAAATATCCAAAGTGTTATTTTAAGCATTACTAGTGGGAGCTGGCCATTTCAGGACTGGTGTACACAGTGTTCAGGTGTTCAGGAATAATAACTAATCCAGTTCATCACTGGTACATAATCCTCTCTCTCTACCAAAAACAACACAAGGAAGAGAGGAGTGAAGTGATGTAATATATTTTCCCCTGTGTTCCCAGGTAGTTTGTCTCAGAGATTACTTTTCAAATAGTATGAGAGGAAAATGTAACAAAACTCTTCAATATAGAAACCGAAAATATACTTAAGCTTTTATAAAGTGCTTTATAAAAGTCCTTCTTAGAAAACTACTCTCTTAAAGTAGATTTATATTAAACATTAACGATTTTAAGAACAATAATTTTTAAATATTTCACTATATTATTGCTAACCCTGAGTTCCATAAGGTTCATGTCAAAAGGAAATATGTGTGACTAATATAAAATTTAATTTAACACAGAAGTTACTTTCTAGTTCTGTTACTCTATGAAATGTTCAAAAGTGCATTTTGGTACAAAATTCTCACATATTTTGAGGGTCATTTAAAATATTTTTAAACTAGTAGAAACTTCACCTTCATCTAATAATAGATAAGAACAATTATTTTGAACCATAGTTTAAAATTATTAAGTATTTTGAAAATGAATCTTTGTAAAGATTACATATTTAACTAGAGGAATATACATGTAGATATTTGTATTTTATCTTCTGACTTCCAGAAAAAAAAAAAAAAACTAGTCTTCCTTATAAAATAGGAATAACAACAAAAAGTGATAAAAATGAATGTGCTAGATTGAGTGATCTCTTGAATTCCTGACCAGGCCTAAAAGCTACAATTACTAATTAGTGAATCAGAGAAAGATGGCAGGTATTTCAAGACATTTGTTTTTACCATTTTGTCTATTTTTAAAGACCAAGCTTCAAGACCAAGCTTTAAATGATTGTGTCATTAATTTTTTGTCTTTAATTAGTTTGGCTAACACAAAACACTAAAATATAACTGAATATACAACCTGCACTTATAAATCACATCTGCTCATCTGACTAAATGGTTCCCATGGTCCCCACAGCTACAGGGTCCCTGAGGGGCCGAACATAATTTACAAGGAAAAAGACAAAAAGCCTTTTAAATTTTACCTCATCATCTAGAACTGGTGATGAGAGAGAAATATAGAGGTTTCACAACTCTTAAGAAGCTATAAACCATTGTGCTGGCTTTAACATTTATCAATTTTTAACCACTGCTACAAGCTTCCAGCAATCAATTATTCCCTGGCTCAGTGAGGGACTCAGAGCTATACCAGATAAACCAGAAATCAATTTTACTGCCTTGTGGATGGTGTCTAAATATGTTTCTTCTTACCACATTTAAAATAAACAAGGCTAGAGTTTTACTGGTTCAGTGACAATTATTTTAACAGCACACCAAAAAAAAGAAAACATTTTTAAATAGGAGGGAAGGATACTTTTAGATTTATATAACCTAATTCTGTTTTCTTTTTTCTCATATTAATAGTGAAAATTGAGATGGGAAAGTTTTTTTTTTTCCCTTCCCCCTGTTTGTCATGAATAAAAGTCTTATTTATTTCAGCTAAGCTACCTTCCGTCCCATCTCCTTTCTACTAGACTGCTGTGAGGCACTGCAAAGGGCTGGCATCTTCCCTTCTACCCCAGCCTCTGCACCCAGAAAGAGTCTTCGGGAAATGTTAGATTGAGTCTAATAAATGCATCAAGGAAGTAGATTTTCACTTATTTCCTCTTCTATTTTTATTTTTCATTCCAATTTTAATTTTTCTTCACCTTCCCCTCTTGGCTGTATTGTCTTCAATTTATAATGTTTCCACTCAACTCAGTCACCAGAACCTGCATCATGAGATTCCGGTCTGGTCAGGAAAATAAAGGATATAGAGGAGGGTGATAGCCTGAAGAGGACATTGAAAAATATATTTGTTTAAAAATGGAAGTAATGATTTTATTTTTGATGATTAACTTTGAAAGTATGTTCAAAGCCTCATATGGCCTCAAGCATTGGGGGAGGGTAAAGGATAAAAACTCACCTATTAGGTGCCATGTACACTAGTCTGATGACAGGCACACTGGAAGCTCTGACTTCAGCATTATATAATTTATTCTTGTAACAATAATACTTATATCCCCTAATATTTTTCAATAAAAACTATTTTTAGAAATTGTGATTCCTATACATATTATATTGATCTTATGGTGACTAGTTTGCTTTTCAAAAGAATGCTTCATTTGAAAAGTTATTAGTTGAACTTTAATGTATGCCAAATTTTCTTTTAAATTTTTTTTTAGAGGCTTAGAGGATACCAGAAAGGAATGCAGATCCTGACAAGAGAATCTATCTGTACCATAAATGTGTGAAACAACCTCAAAACAAACTTTGCTTCCCTATTGAGAAGGGAGCAAAGGGCTAAGGTGCTGATTAAGGTACCTATGCAACTTTGGATATGAGTAGAGTTGGTGAAATTAAAGACAAAATTAATTCTATATAAGCACTGTACTCTAGTTTGCAAAGGTGTTTCCCAGGGGTTACAGGGTAACAATTCTGATGACAATTCTGATTCCTGTAAATTGGAATTGAATAATTAAGTAAATGAATGATAGATGTTGGGAGCCAGGTTCTTACTGTGAGACCAAGAGGTGATAGATAAGCAAGACAGGAGGCTAGGATGATCTTGTGATAATGAAAAAGAGATGGAAAAATCAGTACCAGCTCATTTATCTTAATGTACAATTTTAATACTTTTTTCCTTTTTAAAAATGTATATACATTTTGGTACCCTCTGGATATATAAATGTTTATATATAGAAATATTTAAATTAATAAATATGTATATGTATACCGATTATTATATAAACTTTCTTTCTTATTTTGGTCAAGTGAAAGATCCTAAAAAAAAAAGAAAAATAGCATCGAGCATACCTAGTACTCATCTTTTGGCTTCTAATATTGTTCTTCAATGCAAGGAGCCGGAGCTCCTTAGAGAAATCTCTGGTTCTAGGACTAAGGAGGGAAATACATGGGATAAACATGGAGTACTTTTTACTGTCAGAAAGCAAAGGGTGTGGGGGGAGAGATGATAAAGGGTGAGATCACACTTGTGGTGCATATGTGAAGGGTCAGGAGAAAACTTCTAAATACGGATCAAAATTGTTTTCACATAGTAAATGGGAAAATATCATGAATGTTATATTAATCAGGTTGATAAAAATATCTCCGATTGTATGTGAAGCCCGCACACTGTACTCCATGACTGAATTATTATACACAGCTATGACTCAATAAAAAATAATTTAAAAAAATAAAAAATAAAAAAAAATAAAATTCCTGGCCTCAAGTGATCCTCCCTCCTCAATCTCCTAAAGGGCTGGAATTACAAGCATGAGTCACTGCTCTTGGCCTTATTGTTACACACTTTTTGACACAAATTATTTAAACTTTCTCAACCTCAATGTTCACATTTGTCAAATGGAGACATAATTTTAGCAATGATACATATGAAGGTATATGTGTGACCTTGTACATGACATTAAACACCTATTCAGTCTAATACAGGCATACCTTGATTTATTTAACTTCAGTTTATTGCACTTTGCACTCAGTGTATTTCTTAAAAATTTAAGGTTTGTGGCAACTTGTGACAAGCAAGTCCATTGGCATCATTTTCCAACAGCACATACTCATTCTGTGTCTCTGTGTCACGCTTTGGTAACTCTCTCAATATTTGAAACGTTTTCATTATTATTTTATCTGTTGTGGTGACCTGTGATCAGCAATCTTGTTATAGTAATTATTGGGGGCCACCACAAACTGTGCCTATAAATGACAGTGAACTTGATTGATAATATCATATCTGTTGCTCTCTCCCTCCCTCCTTCCCTTCAAAAAAAAAATCACATCTGTTGTTGACTTCTCCATCCATAGGCTGTTCCCCCATCTCTCTTTGTCTCCTCAGGCCTTCCTGTTTCCTGAGACTCACCAATATTAAAATTAAGCAGGTTAACAATTTTACAATGGCCTTGAAGTATTCAAGTGAAAGGAAGAGTCACGCATCTCTTACCTTATTGTTTTTCACACATCTCTTACTTTAAATCAAAACCTAGTGAGGAAGGCATGTCAGATGCTGTCTTAGACCAAAATTTAGGTATCTCCCACCACACATTTCACCAAATGGTGGAGACAAAGGAAAAGTTCTTAAAGAAAATGAAAAGTGCTACTCCAGGGAACGTATATATGATAAGACAGTAAAACAGCCTTATGACTGGTACAGAGAACGTTGGTGATCAAACCAGCCATGACATTTCTTCAAGCCAAAGACTAATTCAGAGCAAGGCTCTAACTCCTATCAATTCTATGAAGCTCAGAGAAACAAGGAAGCTGCAGGAAACAAACAAGAAAAAAAGTGGAAGCTGGCAGAGTTTGGAGAAAGAAGTCATCTTCATAACATGAAAGTGGAAGGTTAAGAAGCAAGTTATCCAGAAGATCCAGCTAAGATCACTGATGCAGTTGTCTATAACCAATGGATATTCAATGTAGACAAAATAGCCTTCTATTGGAAGAAGATGAAATCTTGGACATTTATAGTCAGAGAGGAGAAGTCAAGTCCTGGGTCAAATCTTCAAAGGACAGCCTGACATTACTGCTAGAGCTAACATAGCTGGTGACTTTAAGTTGCAGCCAAAGCTTATTAGCCATTCTGAAAATCCTAGGACCCTTAAGAATTACTCTAAATCTACTCTGCTTGGGCTCTATAAATGGAACAACAAAGCCTAGATGACAGTACCTCTGTTTATAGTGTAGTTTACTAAATATTTAAAGCCCTCTGCTGAGAGCTACTGCTCAGTAAAAAAGATTCCTTTCAAAATATTACTGCTCACTGATGAAGTGCCAGGTCCTCCAGGAGCTCTGATGGAGATGGACAAGGAGGTTAATGTTGCTTTCATGCCTGCTAACACAACATCCATTCAGAAGCCCATGCATCAAGTGGTAATTTTGGTTCACGTCTGTAATCACACTGTGGGAGACCGAGGTGGGTGGATCACCTGAGCTCAGGAGTTCAAGACCAGCCTGAGCAAGAGCAAGATCCTGTCTCTAAAAACTAACTGGGTTTTGTGGTGGGCACCTATAGTCCCAGCTACTTGGGAGGCTGAAGCAAGAAGATCACTTGAGCCCAAGAGTTAGAAGTTGCCATGAGCTATGATTCCATA
Source organism: Perodicticus potto (assembly GCA_963574655.1). Lineage (NCBI taxonomy): Eukaryota > Metazoa > Chordata > Mammalia > Primates > Lorisidae > Perodicticus > Perodicticus potto. The sequence continues at coordinate 15,255 of CAUYRH010101230.1, read as the reverse complement.
GTGCTCTACCAAAGGTGACAAAGTGAAACTCTATCTCAAGAAAAAAAAAAAAACTTGCTTAAAAAAAGGAGTAATTTTGATTTTTAAGTCTTTTTATCTAAGAAAAACATTTTGAGTACTTGATATATGCTAGTTACTTGGCAAACTGAGGCAGGAGGCTCTCTGGAGCCCAGAATTTGAAGGCTGAGGTAAGCTATAATCACACTACTGGGCAACAGAGTAAGACTCCAATCTCAATCTCTAAAATAGAAAGAGAATGAGAAAGAGGCAGAAGACAGGGAAAGAGGGAAGGCAGGAAGGAAGGAAGGAAGGAAAGAAGGAAGGAAGGAAGGAAGGAAGGAAGCAAGGAAGGAAGGAAGGAAGGAAGGAAGGAAGGAAGGAAAGCAGGAAGGCAGGAAGGCAGGAAAGAAGGAAAAGAGGGGAGAGGAGGGGACCCATGAGAGGGAAGGAGGAGAAAGGGAGGAAAAGGAAAAAAGATATTTTATAAGACTATAACCTTCTTAGGTGCTGATTCCTCTATGAATTTGGGTAGAATAAATTGAAAACCTTCTGGAAAGGATTCATTATTCCAGATACCACTAAGCATATTCATGATTCATGGGAGGAGGTCAAAATGTCAATATGAACAGAGTTTGAAATAAGTTGATTCTAACCTTCATGGATAACTTTGAGGGATTAGAGACTTCAGTGGAGAAAGTAACTGCAGATGTGGTGGAAATAGCAAGGGAACCAGAAGTAGAAGTGGAGCCTGAAGATGTGACTGAATTGCTTGAATGGATGAGGAATCACTTTTTATGGATGAGCAAAGAGAGTGGTTTCTGGAGATGGAGTCTCCTGGATAAGATGCTGTGGACAGCATTGAAATGACAACAAAGGATTTAGAATATTACATAAATTTACCAGCAGCAGGGTTTGAAAAGATTGACTCCAGTTTTGAAAGAAGTTCCACTATGGGGAAAATGCTACCTACATCATATGCTACAGAGAAATCTTTCATGAAAGGAAGAGTCAATGGATGTGACAAAGTGTCTCATTTCAAGAAATTGCCACAGCCACCTCAACCTTCAACCACCACCACCCTGGTCAGCAGTCATCAATACTGAGGCAAGATCTTCCACCAGCTATTTTGCTGAAGGTTCAGATGACTGTTAGCATTCTTCAGTAAGAAAGTATTTTTTAATGGAGGTATCTCCATCATTTTTTTAGACATAATGCTATTATGCTAAGAAAGCATTATGCATAATGCTAAGAAGGTATTTTTTAATGGAGGTATCACCATCATTTTTTTAGACATAATTCTATTACACACATAATATACTACAATATTGGTATAAACATGACTTTTATATCCACTGGGAAACCAACAAGTTTGTGTGACTCACTTTATTGACATATTTGCTTTATTGCAGTGATCTGGAGCAGAAGCTTGCAGTATTTCTGAAGTAGGCCTATACATTTTTTCCTAGTTCTTTGGGATGAGAAGACAAAATAACTTTGCAGTCTTTTTGCAATCATCTGGGATCACAGCTGCAGTCCAAATGATGGCTTATTAGTTTCCTGGGGCTGCCATAACAAATTGCCATGAATTAGGTGACTTAAAACAACAGAAATGTAGTCTCACAGTTTTGGAGACCAGATGTCTGAAATCAAGGTATCAGCAAGGCCAGACTCTTTCTGAAGACTCTAGAAAAGAATCTTTCCCTGAGTCTTCCAGCTTCTGGTAGTTCCTGGTGTCCCTTGGGTAATGGCAGCATAATTCCAACCTCTACTTTTATCTTCATGTAGCCTCCTTCTCTGTGTGTTTCTTTGTCCCATCTCTCTCTCCTTTCTCTAATAAAGACACTAGAATTTGGATTTAAGGTAAACCCAAATCCAAGGTTATATTATCTCAAAATCCATAACTAATTATGTCTGTAAAGATCCTATTTTCAAATAAAGTCACATTGTAAGGTTCTGGGCAGATGTAAAATTTGGTGGAACACTATTCAGCCCACTATCCTAGTTGTGTTTCCAAGAGCCTTAAGGGGCAAAGGGAAAACTTCCCTTTCACCTTCCAAAGTCTCACTGATAATCTCCTGACAAAAGACACTTTAATAAGACAAAAGATAAACAAAATTATTGATGTATGGGAGGGGAGGAATCACAGAAGAAATACCCTAATACCTACTTAACTATCCTTTTTCGTAATGGAAGGAGGAAATGGGGAATACAGACAATCCTTTTGAGGAACAGTAAAACATTAGAGAGAAACAATTGCACTGGGGAGGCTGAAGGCAGATGTTAGGGGAAGGTGAGGAGTACAGTTTAGCAATAATCAAAATCCCCTTATTATGCAAATAAAGTCTCTTAAGTACTCTTGGAAATGACTCAGCAGAATAGATAAAAAGTCTGTGTGGGCCTGGTGATTGTTAGCATCTTCTCTGGTAGATCTTTCCTGGTTATTTGATAAGTCCTAGGGAAAGATTCTTAAGGCAATTATACTTTTTTTTTTTCCAGAAAGAAGCTTTCTTGGTCATATAAAGAAATTTCAAAGAGAGTCCCTCCCCTGCCCTAGGTGAGGGTAACACAAGACCAAGTTAGAAAGGCTTTGACCTCCAGACAGCTTCTGAACAGACAGCTTCTGAATCCTCTCAGCCTGTCAAAGCCGAGTCTTTGGGGTCTTTCTTTTCTTTCTTTTCTTTTCTCCTCTCTCTCTCTCTCTCTCTTTCTTTCTTTCAGAGTCTCACTTTACCACCCTTGGTACAGTGCTATGGCATCAGAGCTCACAGCAACCTGAAACTCTTGGGCTCAAGGGATTCTCTTGCCTCAAAATGCCTGAGGAGCTGGAACTACAAGCACCCTGGATGATGCCTGGCTATTTTTATAGACAGGGCCTCGCTCTTGCTTAGGCTGATCTTGAACCTGTGGGCTCAGGCAATCTGCCACCTCAGCCTGCCAGAGTGCTAGGATACTGCTTTCTGCTTCACAGCCTCCAACAACTTCATGCCATTTACCTTTTTATTGCAACCCCCTCACTTAACTCACACTTTGGGAGTACCTTCCTTGTACCTTCAGACATAATGCCAAGTCTTGGGGACACAAAGCAGATGTCTTTAAGACGTTCACAATATTTTGAGAAAGATGTGCATGAAATAGGTTCTCTGGATCTATAGTTAGTTAACAAGGGGGAAAACTCAGTGTGTTATCTCCAGATGGTCAGAAAAGGAAGTCATAAAGTAGGGTAGGGAAAACATACAGTTCACACAAATTCTTTATTCATCTACTCTTAGGGTATAGGAGTGAAATCAAAGTATGAAAGAGAAAGAAGGGCTAGGTGCAGTGGCTCACACCTATAATCCTAGCACTCTGGGAGGCTGAGACCAGTGGATTGCTTGAGTTCAAATATTTGAGACCAGCTTGAACAACAGCCAAGAACCTGTTTCTACTAAAAGGAGAAAAACTAGCCAGGCGTTGTGACAGGTGCCCTTAGTCCAGCTGCTGAGGAGGCTAAATGGAAAGGATTGCTTGAGCCCAGGAGTTTGAGGTTGCTATGAGATAATGACCACAGGGCACTCAAGCCCGGAGCAACACAGTGAGATTGACTTTTTAAAAAAGGAAAGAAAGAAGGAGATGAACATGGTAGAACAGGCCATTTTTATCCTCCGTATCCTCCAGATGAAACAGAACTAGAATGGTTTATTGAGTGCCCAATCCCTTTCCTTCAGATAGGATTGCATTCAACATTCCAGACACAGGGATATCAGTGAATGACAGATTAGGACTCTGCGTTGTAGCATTTGATTTCAAAGAGAGCATTTACTTTGAGTCTCCTCTTTATGAAAAAAAAAAAAAAAGAAATGCATGTTTATTCTAAATGGGAAAAATGTACTACAACAAGTCCACATTTCTTATTATCTATTCACTGGAACAAAAGGTCACTGAATTTAAGTTATTTGTTTAATTGATTACAGATTGCCAGGATACATAGCTCTCTTTAAGGTAATGCTTATCTTCAAGAAAACTTTTTTCCTATTATATCTAATTTCATAAATGTGATGATTTTAAAAACTCCCCTGCAGCTAAGTGGTAACTAAAACCTACATGTTAACTTGTCATTGCACCTCCTCTTGTGAGAATAAATTCAAAGGTGCAAGAACACTTATTTTCAGCACTTGGAATGTGTCAAATGTGTGATCTCTAGACTTTGTGAAGTTCACCTCCACCTCCCCCCTCATTCCACCTAGGTGAGGGCAGATGTCACGTTTTCTATGATGAAGTCTTTGTCCTCAGATAGAAAATCACATGAGCAAGGTGTGTTGCAAGGATTCTATTATATTTTTTACTACTTCTGCAGGCAAGAGGTATTAAACTACTTCACCCCGGAACCAAGTTCTGAAGCTATGTTGAGGATGCCTTTGTTTTCAGAAGGCCCTGGTACTTACTAGGAATTAATCATTAATCTTAGATAGATAAACAGAGGGGTCTTGATCTCCAGTGAAACTGAGAAATAGATGAACTTTTTCTTTATCTTCTAATTTCCCTTTGCTGTATGTACTCAATATCTGAATAAGCAAAGGGAACACAAAGGTTTTTGAAGTTGTTCAACAAACCTTGATATATTTAAAACTTAAGTTAATGTTTAATTGCTTTAAGAATAAGAAAATGACGAGGAACCAATAGGGTTGCCATGAAAAAAATATGCTACGCCTTATTGCTTACAAGAGGGAGCAAATGTTTTTCCAAACGTTCCTTCAAAGCCATTTTGCTAATCCAACTTCAGCCAAAGCCATATTGATGATTTTTTTAAATGTATTTTTGAGACTCTGTGTGCGTAGGGTTCTGTGGTGTCACAACTCACAGCGACGTCAAACTCTTGGGCTCAAGTGATCTTGCTTCAGCCTCTGGAGTAGCTGGGACTACAGGCAACCACCACAAAAGCCCAGCTAGTTTTTCTACTTTTAGTAGAGACGAGTTTCAAGCAATCCACTGTCTCAGCTTCCCAAAGTGGTAGGATTACAGGGATAAACCACCATGGCTGGCTGAAGGTTTTTTTTTTTTTTTTGAGACAGAATCTTATTTTGTTGCCCTTGGTAGAGTGCTGTGGTGTCATAGCTCACAGCAACCTCAAACTCCTGGGCTCAAGTGATTCTCTTACCTTAGCCTCCTGAGTAGATGGGACTACAGGCTCCCACCACAACACCTGACTATTTTTAGAGATGGGGACTCGCTCTTGCTCAGGCTGGTCTCCAACCTGGGAGCTCAAGCAATCCACCTGCCTCGACCACCCATAGTGCTAAGATTATAGGCGTGAGCCACTGCACCTGGCCCTGAAGATTTTTTTATATAATAAAAGATATGGACCATCTCCCCAAATGAAGGCATAATATAATTTGTAAATATTTCCATGGATTTACATCTTTATTCTTCAACTTGACTACCCTAGGGTCCAAGCCCATTCCTCTACTTTCATTAGATTCAGACTCACCCTCCCATGGGGTCCTGTCTCCTCTGTGCTAGGCTGGCTTCTGAATGCTTTGCTTCAATGCTGGCACTCTCAGCAAACAGACCCACAGATCCTTTTTATTTTAGGGGTTTGTTTGCCAATAACTATGGGGGAAACATTACCAGAAGGAATCCAAAAATAACAACAGAGGTCAGAATTGGCTCATACCTGTAATCCTAGCACTCTGGGAAACCAAGGCAGGTAGATAGCCTGAGCTCAAGAGCTCAAGACTGGTCTGAGCAAGAGCGAGACCTGTCTCTACTAAAAATAAAAAAAAAAAACCTAGCCAGACATTGTGGCAAGTGCCTGTAGTCCCAGCTATTCAGGAGGCTGAGGCAAGAAGATTGCTAAAGGCCAAGAGTTTGAGGTTGCTCTGAGTTATGATGACACCAACGCACTCTACCCAGGGTGACAGTGAGACTCTTGTCTCAAAAAAAAAATTAAATTAAATAACAATAAAACAATTATATAGCTTAACTCTTAAAAGGTCCTCACTCTTTCTCTAAGAGGGTTAAAGGAAGCAGTCTTTAGATGGCTGCTGTCTGATGTTTTCTTTCACTATGGATCAATTCTGATTATTATTTTTTGTTTGAGACAGAGTCTCTGTCACCTGGGCCAGTGTGGTGGCCCAAGCAACCTCAAACTTCTGGGGTCAAGCGATCCTCCTGGCTCAGCCTCCTGAATACCTGGGACTACAGGCGCCCACCACAACACCTGACTAAATTTTTGGTTTTTAGTAGAGATGGGGGTCTCACTCTTGCTCAGACTGGTCTTGATCTCCCCCTCTTTCCATTTTAGGAAGAGCTCAGTGTTTTGAAAGTTATCCTGAGTATAGATTTATCTCAGATAGGTAATTTGCACTTCAATCTCCTGTTCCTTAAGTAATGCTATTTCATGGCTTGGGTCCCACTCAAATACATGTATTTTCTTGCTTTGATGGCTGCGTCTAAAAATCCACAATCTTTTCCCTTAAGAAGTGATTGTGTCATGAATTTCTTGCAAAATATAGCCAATAATTTTTAAGAACCTCTTAATTTTTAAGAACCTCTTAAGAACCTCTTAAGGAATAGAGTGAATTATCTTTAAGGAAGTGTTGATGCTTTCAAAAGATACTTACTACTGATCTACTAAAGGTGAAAGACTTCAGACTGGGAATGCAAACATGATTTTAAAAGAAACAAAACAAAAGTGCCCTTTAGGAACCCATAACCTAGATTTTCACTGCCTTCCTACCTTTACTATCTTCTTCTCTCACCTAAAAATTTCATTGTCTTGCAGTCCGAAATTTCTTTGGATTTATAGGATCATTTTGAGCTTTAAGACAGGGGATTCACCACTCTGAATTTGATACCTTTTTTCCCCTCACTTTTTAGGTTCTTTGCTCCTACCACTCCCTCATCTAAGGCTTTCAGCTGTAGCAATGAAAAACACAGGCCACCTAGATCAATTTGAGTTTTAGATAAGCAACGGATATTTTTTGAGTATAGGTATATCCACAATGTCCCATGAAACACATTTATACTTAAAAAAAAAAATTCACTGTTTATTTGAATACACTGAGCATTCTGTTTTTTATCTAATGACCCTATTCCCACCTCAACCCCTGTCCATTAAATACATTAGCCCCTAAGTTTAGTGGTGTCCAAGATTTAAAGAGTGTCACCTTTATTTGATAATCCTAGTCCAGAGGGGAAATACTAAAACCTCCACAGGAAATCACTCCCTTCCAGGGAGCACTGATTCGCCCCCTTCTGACAGTGACCCTGATGGTTGAATGGGACACGTCATCCATGGCTCCCCAGTGACACTCGTCACATCTGTGGGATGTTTCTTTGCCCTTTTCTCACTGATTTGAATTTGTGATTTTGTCGTTTACTAAAACAAATCTTTCAGTTCTAGTTCATTGCCTGTTCTGGATCTAGGTTTGTCCTTTCTGTGCGTGAGGAAGCTGAAGATCATGTTGGTAATTAGCAGGCACAGACTGTTTAGACTCTCTGGCAATAATGCAAGAAAGATTACTCTGTGAATCACTTAGAGCGTAAATTTCAATCATCTCTTCTAGAAAGCAAAGAAAGCCAAAGGAGGAACAATTGATTCATCATACACGTCATTTCTGTTGAGAATATAGAAAGGGAAGCCTGACAAATGGATTTCCAAACAGCTCCCCTCTGACAGTTCTCATGGGGAGCGAGGTGAATAGCACATGAATAATTTAGCCCATGTGACACCCTCATAGGTATACTATCATGACAACTAATACCATTTTTTATTCTAAATACAACTGTAATTAAAATATTTTATCATTAATATCCAAAATCAGCAATTTCTAAAATAGCTTAACATGCAGCTGCTTTAAAATATGCTTACAGATTAGCAAAATGTCAGCGCTTACCTTCCAAGAAAGCTCTCCTCAAAGACACCATTCATTCTTGTTTATAACTTGTATACGTATAATTACCTCCCACTATAGCAAACCGGTTTTCTATAACATTCTAAAGAGCAGTTAGTCACGGGAAAAGTCGTGATATTTCCAGCAAGGATGGGTGTCTCTGAGACAGGGAATAGAAATTCCAAATTCGATGAAACCCACCTCTGGGGTCCATAAAGAATCACTTACAAGCTGAGTGTGATGGCTCCAACCTGTAATCTCAGTTACCTGGGGAGCTGAGGCAGGAGAAGGCTTGAGCCTAGGATGATTTTTTTCTTTGTAGAGAAGTGGTCTTGCTATGTTTTTCAGGCTGGTCTTGAACTCCTGGCCTCAACTGATCCTCCTGCCTTGGCCTTTCCAAAGTGCTGGATTACAGGCATGAACCACTGTGCCCCGCTGATCCTGGGAGTTCAAGACCAGCCTGGGCTACACAGTGAGATGTTATCTCAATATAAAAAGAGAACAACAGGTGCACAGCCTACAGACATATGAAAAATGCTCATCATCCTTAATCATCAGAGAAATGCAAATAAAAACCACTTTGAGATATCATCTAACTCCAGTAAGATTAGCCCACATCACAAAATCCCAAAACCAGAGATGTTGGCATGGATGTGGAGAAAAGGGAACACTTCTACACTGCTGGTAGGAATGCAAACTAATGCATTCCTTTTGGAAAGATGTTTGGAGAACACTTAAGGATCTAAAAATAGACCTGCCATTCGATCCTACAATTCCTCTACTAGGTATATACCCAGAAGACCAAAATCACATCATAACAAAGATATTTGTACCAGAATGTTTATTGCAGCCCAATAAATTATGACTATTGCTATAGGTCATGGAAGAAGCCCAAGTGCCCATCAATCCATGAATGGATTAATAAATTATGGTACATGTACACCATGGAATATTATGCAGCCGTAAAGAAAGATGGAGACTTTACCTCTTTCGTGTTTACATGGATGGAGCTGGAACATATTCTTAGCAAAGTATCTCAAGAATGGAAGAAAAAGTATCCAATGTACTCAGCCCTACTCTGAAACCAATTTCAATTCATATGAAAGCTATAAACCAATTATAGTCCAAGAATATGGGGAAAAGGGAGAGGGAGGGAGGGAAGGGAGGAGGATGGGTGGAGGGAGAGTAATTGGTGGGACCACACCTACAATGCATCTTACAAGGGTACATGTGAAATTTACTAAATGTAGAGTATAAATGTCTTAACACAATAACTAAGAAAATGCTGTGAAGACTATGTTAACCAGTTTGATGAAAAAAAATAAAAAAAATAAAAACATTTCAAATTGTATAGAAAACCAGCACATTGTGTCCCATGATTGCATTAATGTACACAGCTATGATTTAATAAAAAAGAGAGAGAGAGTGAGAACAACAGCAACAAAGAAATCATGCATAGACCTGGCACATGAGTCCACAGAGATATGAGGTATACACCAGATGAACCCGATGAACAAGAGCAGAATCTATAATAGGAGCACTGTTTGTACAATGTATATATGCCCCATTTGGGGGTACTCCCCTGTGTTTAGGGGAACACATAGGACTCTATGGTTTTGAAATCTCCATGTGACTTCATCGGGTCAGGAGAGTACAGAGAACTTGCAAAGCAGCTGATGAGCTGTTTAGGCCCATGTGTAAATCAGAGTGTGTACATGTTTGGGATACTCCAAGGCAGAGTTTGAAGGCCTTAGACTTGAGGCCTCAATGACCTGGAAACCTTGGTTAAGAAATGCCCTTGCCCCACCACCCTCAACATCATAATTGCCACTGTCCACCTGCAGATCTGTCCTGTTGTGATTGTATCTGCTGATTCTGATGATTTCATCCCTTTGTTAATTAAATTTCAGTTTATTTTATCTCTCTTTAACCACTCACTTTTAGCAATGGAAAGAGGAAGTAGCCCCACAGAGAACAGTGTCTATCCCAAAGGATCTGTAGCCTTTCTTCCTATACTTCACATTATATCTTCTTGCCAGAACTGGTGAGAACCTCAAAGATGTAGGTTAAAAATATTCCCAGATAAATTAGGAAGACCACAGACTAAATTAGTCTTCTGGGAAGAATGCAAATAGCCTTAGAAAAGACAGCCAAAGGGGCTGATTGTAGTATACCAGAGGCAAGATCTCCAGCAATTACCCTTGTCCCTACTATAATCTTTCTACCACACTCCCTCTCTCTCATTTGATTTCCTCTTCAAATCTTCTCTTCAGGCTGGACATGGTGGCCCATGCCTGTGATCCCTGCACTTCGGGAACTCTAGGTGAGAGAATTACTTGAGGCCAGTAGTTCAAGAGCAACCTGGGCAACACAGCAAGATCTCATCTCTATAAAAAGTTTAAAAATTACCTAGGCATGGTGGTGGGCAGCTATACTCCCAACTACTTGAGAGGCTGAGGCAGGAGGATTGCTTTAGTCCAGGAATTCGAGGTCACAGTGAGCTGTGATTGCACCACTGCACTCCAGCCTGGGCAGCAGAACAATACCATGTCTCTAAAAAAAATAAAATACCTCTTCATATCCTTTGTTTATTTCTCCACTTGGGTATACTTAGATGTACATGGACATGCGTACAAGTTGAGTGTTTTAAATCACTTTTCCTCTGCTGTTTATCGTGTTAGGATATAACACTAGCTCCCTAGTTGATCTCTTCAGGAAAAGGACAGACTCTAAAATGAGTTTCTTAGGTATGATAACATACTAATCACCCAGTCTTGCTCTTAGGTCTTCATAGCATCAATGCAGGACATGTCCCTCTGGACATCGACTCATAGGTGAATGGGAAATTGAAAAGATGCTAACTCTTCGTTCATTCTGTCTAGACCAATCAATTAAAGATATCAACTCTCTTTATGTTTTGAATATCTGGCTTCTCCATTTAATATTCTGCCTAAAAAAGAAGGTGCACTTAAAACACCACTGTTCTACTACTAACCTTTCTGGTGCTTTTTAATCTATTAGAAATGGGTGCGGGATGCAGTTAAAAATAACTGAAGACTCCTTCTGTGATATTTATTGATTTCTCATCAATTTTTGATTCCATAGACAGGTACCACTTAGCCAAGTCGTACAATTTTGATATTGATTCAAGATTTTTAATCTTCCATCAGAGCTTTTACAGCCACAGAATCTCAGTCAGAGTTCATTTGTTCTTCAAATATGTATTGATGCCACTGTTAATCAAGCACTATGTTAAGTGCTATGGATATACTGGTGAAGAAAATGGTCACTATGCTGGGTAATTATGGACTTCTTTGAGTAAACTCAAACTCTAGATGTGAATAAAAGCATTCTTTTGTCCTCAATTCACCTTTGAAACATCTGTCCGGAGAGCTGATACAGACTTTAGCCTTCCTTATGCTGTCCTAACAATAAAAACAACATGTTCAGCATTCATCTTGATCTAGAAGGTATTTTATGCAACAGACATCACCATGATATTTTAGACAATTTTTGCTTGAATAGGTTACATCTTTTTTTTTTGAGCCAGAGTCTCATTTTGTTGCCCAGGCTAGAGTGCTTTGGTGTCAGTCTAGCTCATGGCAACCTTAAAATCCTGGTTTTGAGTGATCCTCTTGTCTCAGCCTCCTGAGTAGCTGGGACTATAGGCGCCCACGAGGACACCCTGCTAGTTTTTCTATTTTTAGTAGAGACAGGTCTCATTCTTACTTGGGCTGGTCTTGAACTCTTGAGCTCAAGTGATTCTCCAGCCTCAGCCTCCCAGAGTGCTAGGATTACAGGCATGAGTCACCACAGCTGTCCAGGTTATATCTTTTTTGATTAACTCTGTACCTTGAGGACAATATTTAGCATCTTTTTAACAAAACCATCTTTTTTTTTTTGAGACAGAGCCTCAAGCTGTCACCCTTGGTAGAGTGCCGTGGCATCACAAAACCATTTTTGTTGTTATGGGTTAAAAGTCATTTGGTATTCAAGAAATAGTGATTGAGCCCCTAAACTTGTTCTAGGATCTAGGCCTTAGGGCTTGTCTTCTTGTGCCATGGACTCCTTCAGTACTCTGAAGTGTATAAATTCTTTCTCAGAACAATATATTCACAACTATATACATTTTCAAAAATTTAATTAATTTTAACTAAAAATGCCCAAATAATTTTCAAAAATTTTAATATATATATATATATATATATATATACACACACACACATATATATGGATATATATCACCATACAAATTAATTAAAGCTCATTTGTGTAAGTAATAATAAGGAATTTGAAAGTAATCAAATACAGTAATCCAAGGATGGCTTGTCATACTCACCAAAGGACAAAGAGATGACTTGACCCTGGGGAACACATGTCTGGGGAAACAGGGACACAGCTCATTCTTCTCTCTGCACTATTTTTCTCATGAATTATTCAGTCTTTTTCAAAGATTTGTTATTATTGAGATCAATTGTGCTTAAAATAAGCTTCAATATTATTTTTTAGGCAAGAAGAAAAACAAAAAAAACATGCAAACCACAAACAATTGAAACCACGTGGAGGTAATGCATGCTCAGAAAGACCAGAGGGTGGTAACAGATGACGATACTCTATCTTCATTTCTTATTTGTTGTTTACCAGCAAAGCAAACATATTCGGGTTCATACAGATAAGGCATCTATCTAATTAAAATTTGTTCCCTATAATATTTTGACTCGAAACTCCCTTGTGTGCATTGGTGTATCTAAGCCGAGAATCATGGGGTGGAGAATATTTCTCACAGTATGTGTATGTAGCTAGTGTGTATAGGGTGGGGAATTCTCTATACTGCGAATTAAAAGAAGTTTTTCCAATAGTGACAAGAGCTGTGTTGTGAAGAGTCATTCACTGCACATTCATTGTGTGAGGTGAGATACTTATCTTCATTAACATATTATTCTCTCCACAAGGAATCCACAGATCCAGGTGGGATAAAAACAAAACAAAAAGCAAACAAATAGCTGGGCAAAACAGACACTAATCTTTACCTCTACATACTTTACAATCTGCGTGGGTGATAATTCTGCTCACAGAAGTCAGGCTTTGTCCCTGATTCAGATGGCAATCTTATGACAATGCAGTCCTCCTTAAAATAGAAAAGCTGGCAGGGTGTCCTCGTGGGCGAATAGTCCCAGCTACTCAGGAGTCTTATCCCATTAAAGACATGTTTGCTTAGACGGTCACCATGGCCTCCAAAATCTTCTGCCAGGATGGTCTCTTTGCAGCTACTTGATCTAAATGAGGGAGAGGCTAAGTATTGCCTGGGGGCTCTATCTGCTCCCTCCCATTTTTATAAGCAAAGCTAATAAGAAGTCAACCACGTTCTGATTGTCCAGGGCTGCTTTCACAGCATGGTGGAGTTAAGTAGTTCTGACAAAGATCCTCTGGTCCACAAAGTCCAAAATATGTACTATCTTGCCCTTGACAGAAAACATTTGCCTGTATCAAATCTATATTTCTGGAGTTTCAAGTACAGCGTTAATGAAAGTTTGAGCAGGACTAAAGAAGCTTCTTTTTTTTTTTCTTTTTGCAGTTTGTGGCGGGGCTGGGTTTGAACCCACCACCTCCAGCATACGGGGCTGGCACCCTACTCCTTTGAGCCACAGGCACTGCCCACTAAAGAAGCTTCTTAAGAGAGGCCACCATACTTATAGATACTCTTACAGCTCTCCTACAAAGCAAATAAAGGGTGGATCTTCACTTTCTCATTTTCATAGCATTGGAAGGCTTTGTTTCTACTGTTCTTGTGCTTAGTGGGTATAACTCTTAATATTCAAATCTGATCATGTCATTTCTTGCCTTAAAACTCTTACACAACTGGGCTGCACCTGTAGCTCAGTGATTAGGGACCTGGCCCCATATACCAAGGGTGGCGGGTTCAAACCCGGCCCCGGCTGAACTGCAACAAAAAATAGCCGGGTGTAGCTGGTCTATCCCAGCTACTTGGGAGGCTGAAGCAAGAAAATCACCTAAGCCCAGGAGTTGGAGGTTGCTGTGAGCTGTGATGCCACAGCACTCTACCAAAGGTGATAAAGTGAGACTCTGTCTCTACAAAAAAAAAAAAAAAAAAACTCTTAGATAACTTCTGCTTATTCTTTGGATAAGATTGATATCTTAAGTACCATCACAGGGTTATCAGATTCTGACCTCACATAGTTTTTGAGTCTTATCTTTGGTTTCTCCTCTTATTTTATTAGGACTACAAAGTTCTGCCCTAAGGGTACCTTTGTCCCCATTGCAAATCTATTTCCTTAGTCTGAAGAGCAACTCTTGTTCCCCTACCACCCACCGGGTTAATTCTTACTTATGCTTCAGATCTTTGCCTACAGGTCACTGTCATAGGAAAGACTTCTGTGATGTCCCTCTGCCTCAACCCCAAATAGGTTAGATTTTCCTAGTTGCTATATTTTTCTTTCTTAGCAGTTTTCAGACTAGCAAATAGATGCTTGTTTATACTATTGATTTAATTTTGTCTTCCTACCAGGTTTATACTGTCCGTGGTTGTATCTCTAGAGCTTAAACAGTACCTGATATGCAGGAGGGAATCTAACTCGTGGAATGAATTTATTGACAACATAGGACACTTATACCTCAGACACGTGACAGGGAACTTGTTCTTAGCTGTTGCTGGGGAAGTGAAATTAAGAGTGAACTACCTGAAATATGTTTCCCTGAATGTCTATATAAAATTATGTGAAATTATCCCTTATATAAAAACCTACATTATCAATTGATCAATTGATCAGAGTTTAATTCTAATAAATATTTTTCTTTTGGTATTTTTATTTTTTAGTTTAAGAAAGCAATATACTTTGTTTCTTTTCTTCCTTGATCCCAGGAAGCTCAAAATAAAATAACTGCTTGTTTATAGCAATGCTGGACAACCCAGATTTCTGATAAAAATTCTTCCTATCTTCTTTACATGGCTTACTAGGCTTTTCATTTATTTATTTTGTAGAGACAGAGTCTCACTATGTTGCCCTTGGTAAAGTGCCATGATGTCACAGCTCACAGCAACCTCCAGCTCTTAGGCTTAGATGATTCTCTTGCCTCAGCCTCCTGAGTAGCTGGGACTACAGGCACCCGCCACAATGCCCGGCTACTTTTCTGTTTTTGCAGTTCGGCCGAGGCCGGATTTGAACCCGCCACGTTCGGTATATGGGGCCAGTGCCCTACTCAATGAGCCACAGGCTCTGCCCTATTTATTTATTTTTAAATTTGGTAAATATTTGCTTCACATCAAGTTGCGCCAATTTTTTTTTTTTTTCCTGAGACAGAGTCTTACTTTGTCATCCTCAGTAGAGTGCTGTGGGGTTATAGTTCACAGCAACCTCAAACTCCT
>CAUYRH010101228.1:0-14360 GCA_963574655.1 Perodicticus potto | reverse complement strand
CTCAAGCTGTCACCCTGGGTACAGTGCTGTGGCATCACAGCTCACAGCAACCTCCAATTCCTGGGCTCAAGCGAGTCTCTTGCCTCTGCGTCTCAAGTAGCTGGGACTACAGGCGCCCGCCACAACGCCTGGCCATTTTTTGGTTGCAGCCTCCAATGTTGATTGGCAGGCCAGGGCTGGATTTGAACCCGCCAGCTCAGGTGTACGTGGCTGGCGCCTTAGCCCATTGAGCCACAGGTACCGAGCCTAGACTTTTCTTTTAAATGACCAAAATTATTACTGGAACTATTCCCTTCCTTGCTACACTTTCTATAAATCTGTGCATTTCACTAGATATTGCTGCTTAATTTTATCAATTTCCTGTAAAATATTTTTTATTTTGTTAGTTTTTTTTTATCATTGGTAAGTTCTTCCCCTAATAAAGAGAAAATTTATTTTGTTCTTTCTTTTTTTTAATTGTCGAGGACTCATGTTCTTCATTTCTAACCTCTTTAAATTAATGCTTGGTTTATTTTCACTCTACTTTAATTAAAATGATTTTCCCTATATCTTGGCCTGTATCTTTAAAATTTTAACACACAGTTTTTTTCCATGTCATTACTGTTTCATGTGTACCTGGAATTTTTCTTTCCTTTTACTCAACAATCCTTTACAAAGGAACTTGTTGCTTTTTTTTTTATCATTGGTAATGTCTTCCCCTAATTTCAAAAGAGAAAGTTTATTTTGTTCTTATTTCTTTTTAATTGTTGAGGACTCAAGTTCTTAATTTCTAACATCTTTAAATTATACTTGCTTTATTTTCACTCTATTTTAATTAAAATGATTTTCCCTATATCTTCGTCTGTTAATCAAGATTTAAAATTTTCTACTTTTGTTTTTTAGGAGTGCTATCCCTTAGCTACTTATTTTTAGCTTTATTCCATCATACTATCTTTACTTGTCTGAATTTAGCTCATCATTCTATGCCTGAGATAGATGCCACCTCCTGCTACATTCCCGTCTTAAGACCCCCTAAACCTTTGCATCCATCCTCAGACACACAGTGTTTATGTGTCATGTGTCCCCCTCCATCCTCCCTTTGTTTTTGTTTTTAAAGACTAGTCAAGCTAACTATCAAGTGAGATAACTTTCCGACTAACCTCCTCCTCCCTTTCAACTCCCGCCCTCAGGCCATTTCTTCGTTTCTGAGACCGGCAGCTTAGTTCAGTACTTAGCCAATTTTCACAGCAGGGTTCCTTCCCTTCGATGCAACAAATGTTGACCGCTCACCTGCGCACCGCAAGTTTTACGGGGCACACGGAATGGGGTTAAATGCAAGGATAACCCGGGCCTGAAGGAATTTGAGGCTTCAGGAGACAAGGCATGCGTATAAACAGCTGACGGCCCTTGAGACACGACACAGAACCCAGCAAATCCGTCCCCACCAGTTCGAAGGAGGAAAAGGAGAGAGACGGGCGGTTTAGCTACAGCTTCACTGCGCAGTCTCACAACCTAACCCCGCGAGGACCCAAGCTCCGGCCCCAGAATCACTCGGACGGCCCGTCAGGGGCGGGACGTGATTCGCATTGACTGAAATTAGGACGAAGAAAGGGGCATTTACTTCTGCGTTTCAAATAAATGCCCCACGTACACAGACCTCGTTCCCCGGCCACTTGCTCCTTCTAGCCAGAGGAAACCTGCGGCGTGTGCCTTCCCTTCCCGCCCTCGAGACTGTCGCCTGGTCTCGGGACACACGCCCGTGACCGCAGGGCCCTGCACGCCGCGCCAAGCCGCACCCGCCTCCGGAACCGCCGCGGCGGGACTCAGAGGCCCGCAGCGCAAAGGATTCGGGGAAAAGGCGTCCGGCCAATCTAAAGAGTGGGAGGGGCCGCAGGAAAAGAGGGCAGAAAGGTTTATCTTGATTGACATCATGCCTGCCCAATGAAAGCAGAGAACTGGTGACGCTGCCGTCTTACTGGGCAGAACTTTAGCTGGATTCAACCAATCCAGCTCATAAGTGCCTACCATGGGGGCGGTCCTCGAGGCCGCGGAGGTCGTTTGTGTCTGTTTAACGGGGTGTGAAGCCTTGCTGCTTTGGGCAGGGGTTAGACATTGTTCTTGAGAAGAACGTCTTTGTCTGAAGAGAAAATGAGTTTAGCTCTGAGGTCGGTAATAAGGAGGCGGCGATGCTCTGCACACCCCGGAGCGGGACCCAGGGCGGGTGTGTGCGGAAGGGAGGCCGTTTGGGGCCGAGGCGAGGAAGCGGGTGCAGTTTGGGACCCGGGCAAGGAGGCGATGGCGACCTGCCCGGACCCTTCCCCCTGGGCCCGGGTGCCCTGCAGGTGACGAGCCTGGTACCCCGTGAGGTGGTCATTTCTGTCAGCGCGTTGGGTTTGGGGCCGCCAAAATCGGTGTAGTGGCGAGCCAGGCGGGCGCCAGGTTTCTGCTCAGCATGAGGAGAGGAGTTGGGCCGCTGAGCACCCTCCTCCCGTTCCCCATGCCTGGTCCGGCCCTGCCTCGGCTGCACCTGCCAATTTTGGAAAAACACAAAACTCCTCCATGCACTTCTCCAGAGGCTCTGCTTTACGCTGTAACCGGAGCCTGTTCTACTGACGTCAACCGGCATTCTCTCCCTTGAATTTCCAGTTTTTTGAGTTTCCTTACCTTTCATTGAGTTATAACCCCTGACCGCCAGCTGCCCTGTCCCCCTGTCTGGACGTTGTACCTTAAACATGTCTACGTAGTCACGCCGCTCTGAAATTCCGCGCTCCGCTAAGGGATGATCGTGGTACTCCTTGGACAGGGTCAGGTGCGGATCTGTCCCGGCCTTGGCCTCTCGGAGTCGTGGAAAGGGGATGACCGACTCTGGAAGTACCAAGATTGTGTCAGGCCATGTCCCTTGGGAAGGAAAGAGCTCCCTCTGGCTTGTTCTACCTCGCCTGCAGGCCTCTGTGTAGCCCCCACGCCTTTGTTTTCTTTTCTTTTTGTAGATTCAGAAACCGGGAATACTTTTAAGATGCAAGTGGATAATGTGTTTTAATACAGTCAACTGGTCTTTACATTTAAACATTTTTAAAGGATTCAATATTTCAAAATTGATTATACAAGTGTTGCATCCCCATTTAAAATTTTGGAGCACTTTTAGATGGGGAGCTCTTCAGACATTTCTGGATTTAAAATAACATTTTTTTTGAGTATTTTCTTCAACCTTTTCCAGAGTTTATTGTAGGTTTGTTATATAATGTACATGTTAAGTGAGATAAGACTCTTGACATTATGTAGAATTAAGTACAAATACAATGTACTGTTAGCATTTAAAATTCATTGTGTCGGGGGGCGCTGTGAGCTCAGTGGGTAGGGCGCCGGCCACATACACCATTTTTTGAACCCCGCCTGGACCAGCAAAAACAACAATGATAGCTGCAACAACCACCACAAAAAATAGCTGGGCATTGTGGTGGGCACCTGTGGGCTCAGCTACTTGGGAGGCTGAGGCAAGAGGATTGCTTAAGCCCAGGAATCTGAGGTTGCTGTGAGCTGTGACACCACGGGCACTCTACCTAGGGCGACTTAGTGAGACTCAAAAAGTAAAATAAAATAAAATTCATTGTCAGGTTTAGAGTAAAAAAAAATACATTTTTTATTTTTGTCTCACTCTGTCACTATAGTTGAGTACCATGGCATCATAGCTTACAGTAACCTCAAACTCCTGGGCTTAAGTACTCTTCTTGTATCAGCGTGTTTAGCAGCTGGGACTACAGGCACCCCCCACTATGCCTGGGTAGTTCTGTTGTTAGTAGAGATGGGGTCTGCCTTTTGTTCCAGCTGGTCTCAAATTCCTGAGCTCAAGAGATCCACTAGCCTTGACCTCTCTGAACAAGCATGAGCCACTGCCCTGGTGAGTCATTAATAAAGTGCCAAACTGTTAGAAATGTGTAATCTGAAAACATTTGAACCTACAATGTGAAGATACTTTATAATTAAGTTACATGATTCCTCTTTTGTGGTAACTTTGAGAACTTAATTATAAAGACTTTCAAAAGTAAAGCGAATATATAGTAATCGTCAATTATAAATTCTTTCATTTGGGTTTTTTTTTTAACACTCTAGGAGAATACAAATACTTTGTTTTTTGGTTGAGGTTTTTGACATAAAAGTAATGTTTCTTATTCATATATGTATTTCTTCCACAGTAAGATTAATAAGAACAAATACAAAGCTGGGAAGAGAAAAAGTTTGGTCCTCATTTCTTTTAATAACAAACTGTAACTCTTCAGTTTTAGAAAATGCAAATATATAACAGTTTCAGTTATGGAATAAGCAGGGTATTGACTCATATGGGAAAAGTTTCTCTGTCTTTTCTCCAAAATACTTCCTTTTTTGAAATTTAGAAAATCATTTATTGGCTAATTTGCATAAAAGATTAGAATTAAAGTGGATTAAGTCTTTTTTTTTTCTTTACATTTTATAGAAGTGAGCTTGTAGTAGACAAAACCAAGAGGAAAAAAAGAAGAGAACTCACTGAGGAACAGAAACAAGAAATTAAAGATGCTTTTGAACTCTTTGATACAGACAAAGATGAAGCAATAGATTATCATGAATTAAAGGTAATATACTTTGGAATATATACATCTCTGTTAAAATGATTTGCAATTTAACTGTTACTTTAAAATACATTTCTAAATAATTATTTTAAGTAAACTGATTTTGGAACTGTGAAGCCATTTTAAGCATTCACAGTTAGATGCTATAAAAAAACTGAATATAACCCCTAACATAGCTTTTAGAAAATCTTCTTCACACGGTAAAATGAATAGTATTTTAAGGGTAAAAACATTCTTACGGAAGGTGCTTATTTTTCATTCACACAATTAAAGGATTTCAAACTATAGAATTTAAACTGTTCTTACCATATTTTTCCCACTGTTGTTACTCTTTGGTGACTCATACTTTACCCAGATTGGGAGATTGTTATTTGTCTTTACATGTTTAAATTTGAACATGTTAGTAAGACAGTCTTAATCTACTTTCTGTGGTACAAACAACATAAGTGCTGTCTGATGTTGACATGCTAATGGGTAAAAATTTCAGCTGTAAGGCTGAGAATTATTTATAAAGACATGAGCAGAAACTGGTATGTAGGGTTGTATAGGTCTTAGATTTAGTATAGTGGAAAAGATAGTGCTTTGAGATTTTATAGCCTTAATGGATAGGTGAATGTAAATATTTCTTTGATAGTTTTAATTTTAGTGACTTTATAAGGGATTTTTAAGCATAAGAATTTCTAGTAAGGGTAGGAACTATGCGGTGATGGGATAGAATGTGTAAAAGCACTAATAGGCCTGTAAGTGTAGCCTTCTCAATCTTCCAGTTCTCTGTAGTGCTCTTGCCCATGTGCTTCTTAGTTACCTAGATTTGGTCAGTTCTTCCTTTATGATGTCTCTTCCATGTGTTGGCATTGACTTATCTTGATTTGGGCCCTTATTTTATACCTGGAGCTTTCTGCGTACTTTCTCCACCTCTAGTTTACCTTTAGATTTAGATCTTTCTAAAATTCTTTCACCAAATTACATTGTTCCTTGCTCATAAATTTTTACTGACTCTTCATTGCATACTACATAAAGTTCAGATTCCTTGTTTCCTATTAAATGGTCTCTAAACTTTTGTTACCTTCTACTTTTTTTTTCATTTGCTAATTGCTTTCTTCCACCTGAACTCTTCCCATTCAGATGAAGTAAACTGCTCTATTCAGTGTCCCTCGAATTAGTTCTTTCTTTCAGTGTCTGTTTTAATACGAATCATCCTTTCTCCTTAAATACCCAAATACTCCTCTTTCATCCATCAGGTAAGAAGGTGAATCTCTCCTAGAAAGGCTACTTTAGCCAGTTACTGTACATGTTTCTCCTTCCCTATTACTAGTACCAAGGTAGATCTCTCTTTTTGTTAATGGTCCTTAGACTACTTGATAACTAATCCTGTACAGTCTGATTGTAGTACTTTACTGTTTTTATATTTTCTGTCATAAAATATTTTAATATTTATGCCACGTGTTTTTCTTATTGTGGTTATTAATCCCTTGAGAACACATAACGTGTTTAAAATTATTTGTGCATAAGTGTATTCTGTAAACACTTGATTAGTTTGTCATATAAAAAAAGAAATATATAAATGAAAAAATTTTTATTTAATTGCAATAGTGAAGAGCAACAACATTATCACTTTGTTTTTTTAGAGAGGTAAAACATGCACAGTAATTATATTTTTAATATTAAGGTATTTGTCATCTCAAGTTTTTTAATTGGAAATCACTTCTTTTGTACAGAGTGCTTTATAATTTGCTTTTCCCTTTTAATCCAAAAGGTGGCAATGAGAGCCTTGGGGTTTGATGTAAAAAAGGCTGATGTACTGAAGATTCTTAAAGATTATGACAGAGAAGCCACAGGGAAAATCACCTTTGAAGATTTTAATGAAGTTGGTGTGTATTTTAATAGTCTTTGTAATCCATAGTTGTTAGGAAACTTATCTGATTAATATAAATTTTTTTTTTTTAAGTCTCTGGATTGTGGAATTTTGTTACTGAACATAAATGTATAATGTGGCACTTGGTTAGGTTTTTTTGGTGCTTCCTCCCCCCCTTATTTTTAAAGAAAAAGTATTTCCAGCTTTGCTGTCAAATTTATAGTTTTGTATTTTGTTTTGCTGTGAAGATTCTAACCAGGAAACTACTGTGTACTTTTTTTTTTTTTTTTTAGAGACAGAGTCTCATTTTATTGCCCTCCGTAGAGTGCTGTAGCATCACAGCTCACAGCAACCTCCAACTCCTGGGCTTAGGCAATTCTCTCGCCTCAGCCTCCTGAGTAGCTGGGAATACAGGCACCCGCCACAACACCTGGCTATTTTTTGTTGCAGTTTGGCTGGGGCCGAGTTTGAACCCACCACCCTTGGTATATGGGGCTGGTGCCCTACCCACTGAGCCACAGGTACTGCCCTACTGTGTACTTTTTTATGGAAATGCTTTTCCAAGTAATGTGTATTTATATTATGTGATAAAACTGGAAAGGTGATAAAAACTTATTTTTGTTAGTAAAACAGAGGATTTGGTGTCCTGCAGTTGGGAAAATATTTCCCAAGACCTTTCTGATATGTGATTTTTGTTGGGAAAGTGGGAGAGGAGTAACTGGTAGCAGTTAGGATCATTGGCTGTAGATGAAACACATGCCTTCAGGTTGACTGTTTATGAGGGACTACATACTCTGGTTGACCTTGATCTCAGTGAATAAAATCATCGGTTTAAGAGATGGAGTGGGGAGAGGGCTGCAGTGAAGGAGGCAGTTGGCAGACTGGAAGGAGAAAACATTTTAGAACCACCAACTGAAAATGTATCATAGGCTTAATATGGTTAAATTTTTGTATAGTTGATTTTAGTGAATTATTTATAGCATTTATATTTATCAGGCTTTTTCAGAATAGAGGATTCTGGAAGGCAAGGACTTTGCTATTCTAACTTAAACATATTGTCAACAATATTATATACAGTAGGTATAAATATTCAGGTTTATTTTTATGAAGTTACTTTTCTAAACCCATGGTTCATGATATAAGTGTATAATTACTTTAAGATATTAAAGAAATTTGGAAACATATTCAATTATATACACACAAATCCCTCATTTTAAATAGCAAGAAACAATATGGAAAGCAAAAAGAAATGGCAATTAGTAGGCAGAGAAAAATTAAATTTGTATTATTAGTCTTTTTTTTTTTTTTTTTTAATTTGAAAGTTCAAACCAAAAATGGGATATGGAAAGTAATGATAAACCTAAGAGAAAGAAACCACTGCATAGAAGATCTGCAACTTAGGAACTAAAAGATAACTGTTAGAAGGCAACTTGGTCCTTCTGGGAACAAATTTTTTTTTTCCTCTAGTTTGCAGAATTATTGTAAGAGGGAGAGAGCTTTATTTTTACAGTCTGGAGACTTTTTTGAGGTGTACTATCTTTATATTTCAAGTTTGAATTTAGATTGTTTATTTATAGAAATGTGTTGTTAGGATATAGTGGAAATGATGCTATTTGGAAAGAGCTCTGATTCAGGTGCTCTTGGTTCACTGTGTAGTGGTTCGGCATGGGCTGCCTCGGCCAGATTCCCTGCGTTCAGGTCTTGGTTTTGCTGCTTCATAACTGTGTAGCTTGGTCATTTTACCATTTTACTTCTTTGTGCCTTATTTTCAACTATAAAATGGGGATAATGTTACTCTGTCTCAGAGTAACCTGTGAGGATTAAGTAAGTTAGTGATACGTGAAGTGCTTAGAAAAAGCCTAGCATGTTATCAGTGCTGCTTAGAGTGCTGTTATTTATTACTCTAAAAAATAGTCTTCGTTGTATTTGTCTCAGTGGGTGGAGATAATCATGTGCGTCACGGGACGTAGCAAGCATTCCTTTCTGTGTATATTTTTGTCATTGTCTTTTTTCATAGTTAAAAGCTACGTTAAGCACTATATTATCATCGTTAATAATTTTACAAAATGAATTATTTTATCTTAGTTGTGTACAATTTTAAAACTGATTTTTATTAGAGATCAGAGTCCCACACCTCCTGAACTATGTATTCCCCCATTTGTTGATTATTTTTAACCAATAACGGACCACAGATTAATATATATTTTATCCTTTGGGACAAATGACTCTAAATCAGAGCCTTTGAGTATAAGTTTTATGTGATGTCTGTTATTGCCTGGAGATACTGTCCTACAGATATATCTGGATGAAGTTTGGCCCTTAACTAGTTCTTTCCAGTACTAGACAAAGCATTAAGATAAACTTAACATAAATTTAGAGTTAAGGCAGCCTAAGGCTAAGAAGTAACATAGGTGTTTTAGGAATTACTTTCTTTAAAGACAGGCCAAGATAAGTCAAATGTTTGTATTCCCTCTATTTTTGACATGTACTATTTATTAATTACCTATTTAGAAAATACTATTGTATTATTTTCTTCATTTTGCTTATATAACGAAGTCTAAATTTTTTGGCATTAGGTACTATGCTGGCGTGAGGAAGGGGAATTAACTAGAAGTTACTAACATTTTTGTTTCAAAAACCTTACAGATTAAACATGCTGTAGTACTATGTAATGAATTGTAATTTTATCTGGGGCAGGAGTCAGCAAACTGTAGCCTTGGGCCAAATTTGGCTGCTGCTTGTACATCACCACACCCTCTTTAATGCCGGTGTTGTGCTGCCATGGCAGAGTGCGTTTAGATTGAAACCTTAGGTAGCCCTCTGTAAAGCCTAAAATATTACTCTCTGACCTTTCACAGGAAAGATTTGTTAATCCCTGATACAGAATTGAAGATCCTTTGCAGAGGACATTTTAAATTTAGGCCTTTGGGAATGTAAATAGGATTTCATTCCAAGGAGAAATTGCAGGAATGGAGAAAAGGCATTCCAGGCATAGAAAACAGCAACAAAGAGTAGTAACTAGATGGATAGCGCGTTTGGGAGACTGCCCGTGGTCCTCGGGGCTAGGTGATGGGGATATGACTAGAAAGGTGGGAAAGATTGGGCCAGATTGGTAAAATCTTGCATAATTTATGCAAGATTAATCTTACACAATTTAGCAGAGGATCATTAACAGTTTTTAAGGAAAGGGATGTGATAATGGTTTAGAAAGATAACTGCTCAGAGTATTGAAGATGAGTGGAGGACAGAAGAGACTGAAGACAAAAATCACTAGACTTTTTATGCTGAGGATGGTACCTTGAAAGGAAAAGGAGTACCTTTAAGAATAAAAAAAAAATACTGCTCTCAGTACTATAGGACTTCCTCACTGACTAGGTTTATGGGATTAAGGATGATTCATGTTTTTCAAATATGGGGTACTAGCTGTTGATGATGCTGTTATCTTTTGGGGGAACATAAGGGTAGAAGCAGTAGGCCCTGTTTTTTAATGGTAATAGCCGAAGAAGTTTGTAGTCTAACATGCTGAGTTTAAAGTAGCTGTGGTATGTTGTGATAGAATTTCCAAAAGTTGGGCGGTGCCTGTGGCTCAGTGGGTAGGGTGCCGACCCCATATACCGAGGGTGGCGGATTCGAACCCCGCCCTGGCCAAACAGCAACCAAAAAATAGCTGGGCATTCTGGCAGGTGCCTGTAGTCCCAGCTACTCAGGAGGCTGAGGCAAGAGAATCGCCTAAGCCCAGGAGTTGGAGGTTGCTGTGAGCTGTGACACTACGGCACTCTCCTGAGGGCAATAAAAAAGAAATTTCCAAAAGCCAGAGAGAAATGTAGTTGAAGCCATATTTCTAGCATTACCTTTAAAGATTTTTAATTTATTTTTAATGTGATATTCTTGAATTTACCTATGTTCTGAAACAACTTTTATATATGAAAGGTCTGGTGAAGTACATTTCTGATAGCGTAGTTAAATCATTTGAAAATAGTTACATGGACAGAAATTTGGAGTTTTGTGAAATAGATGAACCTGCTGTAACTGCCACTATGTCAATTGACTTATGATCATTGAAAATTTATTTCCTATAATTAAATTCTACTTTGTAGAACCTGAACAAAACATGAAGGCCTGGAGGAGGGTCACCAAAAAGTTATAAACTATGTTTATACTTTAGCTGTCATAGATTGATGAACACTTACAATTTCCAAGAAAAGCTGCATTTTAATGGAGAGTATTGATAAAAGATTATATAGACACATAAATCTGCAATAACTAACACAAAGCACCAGTGGGATAGGAATTGATGCATCTTGGAGCCCCATCTGTTCCCCAGATCACCCTGTTGCTTCTTTTAAGTACGTTAATACTTTCAGCAAGCTGCCTTTTTGGTTCACCTGTCATGTAAATTATTTAATTGGTGAAGAAAATTTCTTAACACTTTTTTTCCTTGTCCTGCTTTTTTGTTGGGATTAAATTCAAAATGAGTTGAGTATGAGCCATAGAGTTAAGTGTGGTATTTTATTTTGGTGTTATGGCTGTAGATATGCCAGCTCCTTTTTGACTGAATATTTATGAGCCTTGATGATTTGCATACGTATAGTAATATACTTCAATTAGTTACTTGGAAGTCTTTTTGGATAAAACTGTTGCATATATGAGTAGATGGTCTAATATTAGCTTGAATAGGTGCTTATTTAACTGACTATGGATGATACAGCAGCAAAACAACAATAACTTGTTGGAGACTTGGATTGTATTTTTATTTTTTCATTCTGGGTTCATTAAACATTCTAGTACTTTCCATCTATAAGCAGTTGCCACTTCTTGATCATTCTGCAGCCTTGAAAAGGACTGAGTTGTTTTTAATGGCATAGTGAAAGTCATAACTACCTTATCATATGATGGTAGATAGCATGTAATATTACTTTAGAGATGTTTACTTTGATAGTTTGAGAATTTTATCTAGTAAGTAAAAAGTCTGCTACCATAGATTTTTACTTCAGTCTTTGCTGTTTGACTATTAAAGACTGGAAAAATCAAAACTACTATAAGCTTACTATATTGTTATATATGATTATATTTATAATATCAAAATATAAATTAAAATGTATTACCTATTAAGGTTTGAAATTACTTATATCTATTTTTAGTTAGTGGTCTAAGAGTTATCTTCATGAACAAAATGGATAAGACTTTAGAGAGATCTCCTTTCTAGAATTTTTTTTTTGCTTTATTACTATAATTAGATAAACCTTTCTACTATTTTCTGCAGTTTGGAAAACCAAGACGTTCTTATAATTGTGAAGATATCAGGGAAATTTTTATGTACAGTATGAGATTGTGCCTGTATAAGCGATGGTAGTTCTTCTGGATAACTTCTCAGCTTGTGTAATTTTTGTTTGTTTTTAAGTTGTATTTGAGGATGAATCAGTGTTAATATTAAGTTTAACCAGCAAACAGCTTTTATCTAGTTAGCTCTAATTGTTTTGTTGGTAAACCTCTCTGCAACTAGGTTATGTGAGTGCTTGAGGGCAGTAGTGCCTAGGACAGTTCTTGATAATAGTACCTTTTTAAGTAAAAATGTTTCTAATTATGCTCCTTTCATTTTTGGCTTTTGTGTGATATAGTTTTGCTCATTCTTACAATAAGACAAATCACTGATAATAAAAAAGATTATAATTTATGGATTTGGCTTTTCCAATTTCAAGTTATTTCTTTGAGTTTTGGGGATCTAATTTGACATTTTATTGTAGACTAAATTTTTCACAGCTTTAATTCTTATCTAGTATTTAGTTGATTTCATAAATAAATGACTGCCTTTGTGATTACTCAGGTTTACTTTTTAAATTTTTTTAACTGTAGTGACAGACTGGATATTGGAAAGAGATCCACATGAAGAAATACTGAAGGCATTTAAGCTATTCGATGATGATGATTCAGGTAAAATAAGCCTGAGGAATTTGCGACGCGTTGCTAGAGAATTGGGTGAAAACATGAGTGATGAAGAACTCCGGGCTATGATAGAAGAATTTGATAAAGACGGTGATGGAGAAAGTAAGTTTTGAGTAAACCATATTTTCCAAGTATTTGATGGTATCTATCTATCTATCTATATTTTTAACACTAAATGACTTTTAAGACCCTTTTTAAACATTTCACTTCTTGTAATGGACTTTTTGCATAAATATTTTATATATTTAATTTAAAGTAGATGTTTAAAACCAATTATACATATTATAATACGAAGTTCTGTACTTCAAGAAGGTACTTTACTTTTTCTCTAAAGATAAAACCTCCCCGTCCTGAGTCCTCAGTCTCATAAAGATAAAACCTCCCCAAAATTTCAGCCTCTCAGTAAAATTTCAGTCTTTAATGCCTTCTCTCTCAACCTACATGTACTTCTAAATTTTAAACTATTACTAAATATTATTGATTTCACCCTTCAAATGTTTGCAATATTTTCTCCTTGTTCATGATAGCTGTTTTAGTTCAAACCCTCATTTCCGATGAGGAATGTTATGATAGCCTTACTTATTCTTTCCTTGGCAGCCTACTGGTTGCAATGTCCTGTGTGCTGGACAATGAAAAAGGCAAATGTGATTCCTGTTTTCACTTTGCAAGCTTCCAAATGGCCTCTAAGTGATCAGTTCTTTAATCTCTTTCTTCTTCAGTCTATTGATGGTATTCTTTTCCTAAAATACAGATTTGATGATGTCATTCTGTATTAAAACAGAGTGATTCTTAGCTGCTTACAAAGTTCAAATCCTTCTGTGATCCGTCCTATCTCAAGTAATTTCTTTTTTTTTGAGACAGAGTTTCACTATGTCGCCCTAGGTAGAGTGCCCTGGTGTCACAGTTCACAGCAACCTCAAACTCTTGGGCTCAAGTGATTCTCTTGCATCAGCCTCCCAAGTAGCTGGGACTATAGGCCCCTGCCATAATGCCCGGCTATTTTTTGGTTGTAGTCATCGTTGTTTGGCAGACCTGGGCTGGGCTTGAACCCACCAGCTCTGGTGAATGTGACTGGCGCCTTAGCCACTGAGCTAAGTAATTTCCCACTGTATTCTTCCACTTTTCTACTTTAACTCTCTTCTGTATTTACATACTTCCACAAGATAGCCTGACAACACATTTTTTTATGGTGTGCCTTTTGTCATGCAGTTCCTTAATCTTAAAAATGCTCTAATTGCCGGTTTCTGTCTGCTAAAATGCTATTCATTCTCCCAGGTACATCTGAAACATCTTTTTCCTCAAAAGCCTCTCCTAATGGTATCTGTATGAATTATGAGAATTCCATTGAGGGCCCATAGCATTTAAAGAAACAGACTGTTTTGATACTTTCATACCCTTAATATGTATTCTTTTGGCTGGAAATCAAGTTTTGTGTAGAGATATATAACTGGTTTCTTTTTATGTTAAATTGCTAAAGATTATACTTTGTTGCTGCCTTTTTTGTGGACTTAAGTAATTCTTCTGTCTTTATGATCACACTTTTCAGTATCTTTATTTTATTAGTTTTTTTTTTTTATTGTTGGGGATTCATGGAGGCTACAAGAAACCAGGTTACACCGATTGCATTTGTTGGGTAAAGTCCCTCTTACAATCGTGTTTTGCCCCCAAAAGGTGTGGCACACACCAAGACCCCACCCCCCTCGCTCCTTCCCTCTCTCTGCTCTTCCTTTCCCCACCCTTCCCTTATTCTAGAGAACACTTTTTAAATGAATCATGTCGATACAGGGTTCCCCCATTCAGGGTTGGACAAGGGCCCCGTTTCCTAGGCCTAAATAGACTTCTTTTTCTCCAAACTGCACTCTCTGAATACAGGCAAGACAGGAGAAAAATGATTTTCCAGCATTCCATGTAAGCTGGGCCTGCTGTGGAGTGGACTTCCTGCCTTTTTTGCCTGTGCTGCTCCAGTTTTATTTCCAGTC
>CAUYRH010101227.1:0-29518 GCA_963574655.1 Perodicticus potto | reverse complement strand
TGAGCCACAGCTGAGAAAATATAACATTTCTGGAGCCTCTCTAGTGTTTTACTCATAGTGAGCAGCTTTTAATTTAACATTAATTTAACATTATTTGAACTTTGTTATTTAATTTAAGTCATTGCTTAATTACTGTTTTCCCATGAATGATTATACTGTGGTTAATATGTTAGCACAGCAGTATTCCCAGATAGTTTTTTGTTTGTTGGGAGGTTGGGTTTTGGGGGGTGGGGCAGAGTTAATACTTTGCATGAAATATCTTACTTTATAACAGTGAAATTGCTTTCTCTGTTGTCTTGTGATTTTTTTGAGGTGAAATTCAAGTTTTTGTGTTAGTACTAGTATACCTATCTTGAGTGTCTTGCTTGTACTGTAACACATCATACCTTTGTTTAATTCTTAATAAACTGTTCACTTGTTAAAAAAAAAAAAAACATTATGAAGCACAAGAAACGAGACAAGGAGAAAAAGCCCACACTGGATATATGGCAGTGGGAAATTTACAAATAAATATTTATTATTAATATGGTTAAAAAACAGAGGACAAAAAGGAGAAGTTCACCAGAGAACTGTAATGTATCAAAAAGAACCAAATTGAATTTTAAAACCAAGGAATTCAAAATTGAAATTATAAACTCAAAAGGGGGGTAGAGGGAGGGGGGAGAAGGGAGGAGAGAGGGAGCTTGGTCAGCGCTACCCTACAGTGCACAATGTAGGGGTGCACAGCACGCCCCCTGGGTGAAGGGTTCAACTACAGCTTGGAATTTATCTGACAAGTACACAAACAATGTAATGTAATCATCCGTGCCCTCACATTAATCTGAAGTTAAAAAAAAAAAAAAGAACTCAGTAGGTGGGCTTAACAGTGGATTGGATAAAACTGAAGAAAGGATTAGTGGATTGGGAGACAGCAAATAGCATAAACTCTACTTAGCTCTTTCTCTCTCTGAATGTTGCCGAGAAAGAAAGAACAATACAAAAACCAAATGTTATATTATATGAATATCATATGAAGATTATATTATTAATTCTCTTTTTTGAGAGAGAGTCTCACTCTGTTACCCCAGGCTAGAGTGCCATTGTATCATAGCTCACAGCCACCTTGTATTTCTGGGCTTAAGCAATCTTCCCTCCTGCCTCCTGAGTAGCTGGAACTACAGGTGCCCACCACAACATCTGGCTGAATTTTCTATTTTTAGTAGAGACAGGGTCTCGCACTTGCTCAGGCTGATCTCAAACTCTTCAGCTCAGTTGATCTACCCGTCTCGGCCTTCCAGAGTGCTAGGATTACAGTCATGAGCCACCATGCATAGCTTAAATAATAAATTTTAAAATCTTAAGAA
This sequence comes from Perodicticus potto, assembly GCA_963574655.1. NCBI lineage: Eukaryota > Metazoa > Chordata > Mammalia > Primates > Lorisidae > Perodicticus > Perodicticus potto. The sequence goes on along the minus strand of CAUYRH010101227.1, from coordinate 28,175 downwards.
AGCTGAGGATAATGATGGAAATATCTAAATTCATCTAGTTAGAAATCCAGGAGGGGAGGAAGAAAGAATGAGTCAGAAGAAATGTGGGACGAATGGATGAGAATTTTGTAAAAGTTATGACAAGATATTTGAGAAGCACCATGAATCTCAGTGCGGTTTCTATTACTATTACAACAAATACTACAAAATCAGTGGCTTAAGACAACACCCATTTATTATCTCAGAGTTGTCAGTAAGAAGTTCAGGTGGGTTCACCCGGTACCTCTGCTCATAGTCTCACAGGCTGAAATCAGGGTGTCAGCTAGCTCATCCGAAGGCTCCAACAAGAGCTTGCTTCATTAGGTTGCTGGTGGACCTCAGCTCCTTGCATCTGCACAGGTGACATCCCCATTTCCTTTGGCTTGCAGCTGGGGGTCTCCTTCATTACTTCCACTCCTCCCATCCCCCTCATATCTTCAAACCAGCAACAGCCTCCCAACATTCCTCACTCACTTTGCCAAGCCTTCTGCCACGAAGCTATAAGGGTCCCACTCTTGCCGGATGAAGAGGGTCTGGCTGCTTGTCACTGTCAGACAATATGCAGAGTGAAGCCAGGAATAGGTCCACCAAACTTTATTTGTCAGAGAGAGTAGCTTCTACAATACTGTTCTGTTCTTCCGTTTCCCAAATCACAGTTTTATACATAAAGGTTCCAAGCAAAGACCACATTAACTCTTATTTAAGTAGGGCGCCAGCCCCACATACAGAGGGTGGCAGGTTCAAACCCGGCCCCGGCTGAACTGCATCAAAAATTAGCCGGGTTGCTGTGGCGGGCACTTGTGGTCCCAGCTACTTGGGAGGCTGAGGCAAGAGAATCGCCTAAGCCCAAGAGCTGGAGGTTGCTGTGAGCTGTGACTGCACGGCACTCTACTGAGGGCGATACAGTGAGACTCTGTCTCTATAAAAAAGAAAATAATAATAATAATAATCAGCACAACTCAGTAATAATCTATTGAAACATTTCCATTTCAAAAGTTTATATCCTAATCAATCCTCCTAAACAGAAGACCACATTAACCCTGATTTTAAATAATAATAAATACCACATAACTCAGTGACCTATTACAACACTTCCCATTCAAAAGTCAATTTCCTAAATCAGTCTCCCTCATCTGTTCAAGATGGGCATCTTTAGGATGGGAGCTAAATTCATTAAAACAATGAGAGACAGGAGGTGGAGGTCACCTCCACCTACACTGACCAGCTGTGTCACGTGTCTGGCCTAACTCCACCTTATTCTCACCACGTGTACTTTTACCACTTCTTTCAATTTCTGGTAACTGGTCCCTGGCTTCCCTCCAAGCCCTTGCTAGTAATATCTTCCAAGTTCAGATTTCTACTAATAGTCTGTTCACTGGAGTTTAGGCTTTTCTAAAGTAGTTTAGGATTTTTTTCTAAAATTCTCATTTACCTCTGCAGTGTCCATATTTAACTGTCTGTTCAAAGTGACTTAGGATTTTTCTATGGTTTTTCAAAATTCTTCCAGCCTCTACTCACCACCCATTTGCAAAGCCAAGACCATCACTTAGAGCCCACAGAAGTGGAGGCAATACCAAGTACTGAAGAAGCAAGGGCAGCAGACAGCGAATTTTGAGAAATTCTAAGAATAGCCAACTATCTCTTATCATTTAGTGACATGTTCATCAGACAGGAAAATTGGGTGTGAAAGATCTTGGAAAACCTCGAAAGCTATCGCAGGACATTTGTAGTCTTTCCCGCAGACTATCAGGAAATATCTGTTGGTTGTTAAGATTAATAAGAGAGCAACTTTGAGTAGATTGAGACAAAAGAAAAGAAAATTTGAAGCAATTTAATGAAAAATAAGTGAATTTCCTAAAGTCTAATATGCCAACAGGTAGAATGATGTAGCAGAAGAAAAGTAAAAACTATAAATTGGGGATGTAGCTCAGCATCTAAGTCCTCAATAAATTGGAGCATGCTCCTTACTGTCCCTGAATCTCACTGTATTTATCTGTTTGTAACAGAGCATCTCCCAGCTGGAGCTCAAGAAGGAATAAAGTCCCATATCCGTGGGCATAAGAGCAGAGGTGGGCAAATTTGGCTTTGAGAAATGGAACAACCTCCAGCCAAGCAAAACCCAAAGTAACTCCTGTAAGTTGGATATTAGCTAAATGCTGAGCGAACACCTTGACTCAGAAGTGATGAGCTGATGACGAGTATGCCTGTAAACACACTGAGTCCTCTCAGTACACTCACTCCAGCCACAACCGCTGTGACCAGGGCTGGGCAGTCAGACAGATGCTACCTGATGGAGCCTTGCCTCTGACCTCTGGCTTCCTGCCGTGGGGTATACACTATGTGATGGCTTGGGCATCTGTGCATTTCAGTCGTGAAGCTAGTAAGCCAAAGATGCCTTGGGATGCCCTTCACCAAGAGCGGTCCAGAGCAGAGAAAGTCCCTTAAGCTCTTCAGCAATTTCCTGCCCGAGTGATGGCCAACCCCACACCCATCCTTGCCTTGCCTTGCCTTTCTTGTCATCCCTGAATCACCCTCCTACCCTCTTAGTCTTCTTGATCTCAAAGATCATGTCCTAGATAATCAACTTACATGCAAACCTGTTCCTAAGCTCCCTCCTTTCTTAGGGAGCCCTTTCAAAAGAAAGGCTGTGCCAGGCAGCAGGGCACTGTCAATGTCAAAGAGCCACAAGGCAGAGCCCGAGAAGAAAACACATGCAGAGAGTCCATGTGCCAGGGTGGTCCAGGGGAAAGTCAAATGTGATGAACAAGGCACAAGACTCCAGACTGCTCAGCTGGAGGCTACAGTGGACACGTGGCTCCCGCACTGAGCTCCGTCTTAGGCCCAGCTGCCCACGAAGCTCCTCATTGCTGCTCTGCATTTTGTGGCCTGTCACAGAGAAAGCACTGGCCAAGGTGCCATTCACATTTCACTCCCACTTGATGCTCCATCCATTGCAATCAGATTCTGAAGCTGTGGGCTGATCACCAGGGTGTGGCCAGCAAAGAATTCCAGCCAAGGCCACAGGCTGGGAGCAGCATGTCACTCCACCTGGGCAAGCCTGGCTTTCTCAGACCTGTTGTGCATGCTACCTGCTTCTCAGTATAAGTCTGAGGGACCCAGCACAGGCCTTGGCTCCCAGCAGAGACTGACAGGCAAGCCCTATCAGAGGTGGGTGGTGTGCAGCCACCAGACACTAGAGCCCCAGCCTTTCCAGGGACTTCTGAAATCACAGCCATAGGCAGCTGCCTTCTCTACCCAGCTAGCCATGCCCCTGGGTGTCAGCATGAAATTTCCTCTAACATTTTCCCTTTTCTTTTCTTCCTATAAATGAGAAATGAGGTATAAAAAGTTGTGCACAACCTACTGCCTGCATTGTAGCTCTTTGGAGAGATGCTGGCATTTGAATGCCAGACAGTCTGGTAAGTCAGGATGAGGCCAGCCTCAGGCTTATCTTGGGGTCAGGAGTGAGGGGCAAGGGTCCTCTTTGGTTTCTGATTTAATAAGAGGATTTTTTCCAGCCAAAGGCAAGGCCAGCATGGTCAGTGTGGAACACACACAGCTCCACTGAGAAATAAAGGGGCCAGATGGTGATTACACTATGTGTATTGCTTGTAAACGGAAAAATAATCTAGAGGTGACTGTAGCAGAGGCTGCTGGTCACAAGAATGGCACAGCCTGCAGGCCTGGCCTGGGTGCTGTTTCAGGGACAAGCACTCGTGAGGTCGGTGGTTTGTCATGTGGTCTAAAGCAGGACTGCAGACCCCAGGGTGACTCGGCCATGACAGAGGCCTGAGGGGTGACATGGAAAGCATTCCTCACTCATCTTTGTCCCCTTTGTTTCTCATTTTGATGCTTCAGAAAGCTCCCGAAAGGACAGCTAATGACAGGTGGTGGTTGACAGGTGTGGAGACCAGAGTGCAGCGAGTCCAACTTCACTTTGTCACTTACAGTGTGAAAAACAAGTTGATCCCTCCTTGGAACTTCGATTTGCTCTGTGCAAACACAGACTAGAAGCAGGAGCCTCACCCTGTCATCACGAGGTTCAGCAAGATAACACACCCACCCATGGCTCAGAGCCTTCATGAGGAAGCCTCACTCCCTCACATGCAGAAGGATTGGCGAGGAGCTCATTTACCTAATGCCCTGACTCGGTTCCTTCTCAGGTGTCACACGCACCTTCATGCCCAAGTGGCCCTCTTAAGGATGGCAGTGGCATTGTCACAGTATTTCCATGTTAATTAACTGGACTGTTAATGGTCAAGACTGTAATTCAATCAAGAACATAACATTCCAAGCAGTTAATTAAAGCAATCAAATTTGCAACTGCCCATAAAAGTGATTTCATAGATTTGAGACAGCCCAAGCAGTCACCCATCTGTCCTTGCCACTCACATGTCAAACAACGGACTGAGAATTCTTTCTCCACATGTTTTTTAAACAAATTGTTTCTTTTTTGCTTCTTTCCCTCTCATTAACTTTCAAAATATGTTTTTCTTAAGGTTCCACCTTTGGGGAAATACCCCGCTTGGTTTGGTTTCCATGTGAATCTTTTCTACTTCCATATGGCCCTGGGGAACATACATGAGTAATTAAAGGTCAGATAAGATGTGAAGTGCCAGGGCTGCGGTGGCCAGGATGCCGGAGAGAGACCTGGCAGGTGTGGTGCCTGCCCTGGCTCTGCAGGGCTTTGGATTTGCCATGCCAATCTCTCTCCATTCCCTTAGTGCCTTGTGCCACACCTACACCGCTCACCCACCCACTCACTTGCCTGTATAGGCACACAACTCCTCATCATCTCAGCTGCTCCCCTGCGCAAACCACCTCCTACCCACACCACACACTCTCTCGCCATTCACGTAACACCCACTCTCCTCAGTTCACCCACCTATGTGTCCAGCTACTGACCCTCACCACTTAGTCATCCCCGACCTAGACGCTCTCAGTCACTCACCCTCATGGACACTGATGCACTCACCCACCTGGACAACCACCCATTCATCTACCACATCTGCTCACTCACGCATGAAGGCACACAGTCATTTACCTACCAAGACATACATTCATTTTTGCAAGACTTATACTCACTCGCCCACCTAGACACACCCACCCATGAAGACACACACTCACTCTTCTACCAAGACTCACACTCATTCACCCAACTAGACACACACTAACCCACCAAGACACACACTCACTCACTCACCCACTTAGACAACCACTCATTCATCTACTTAGAAATTGACACTCCTACTCACATAGACACTTATTCAATCATCCACCTACACACCCATCACCTGTTTACCTATGCATCTACTCACCCAGTCACTAAGATACTCACACGTCTACCCAGACACCAACTCACTCACTCACATAGACACTCACTCTTCCACCTAGAAACCCATTCACTCACCCACCAGGATACTCATTTCCTCTCCCATCTAGACATCCACTCATTCATCCATCCACCCAGGAACTCAGTAACTCACCTGCCCATTCACCCTTCCACCTAGATACCCACCCACTCATTCACTGATCCACCTAAAAACCCACTCATGCATCCTCTCCTCCTCCCATTTGGGTGCTCACATGCTTCCTCACTAAGGTGTTCACTTACTTCTTTAATCTCTCACAGAATCTCTCACAGAAGGCAGAGGTGAATCAGACTCAGTGGCCAGCTGAGAGGGGCTTCTGGGTCAGTGAGGGACATAGACATTAGCAGCATTCCAGATGGTATAATGATAGACATGTGCAATGTATGGCAGGAGAGACATCACTCGACTTGGAGAAGGTAAGATAGGAGCTCTGAACTGAGAGATTACCCCGCAGTAAGGGAGAAAAACCTCATAAAGAAGTGAGCAGAAGGCTGGAGGCAAGAGGGAGTGCAGCTTATCTGGAAAATGCCATAGGGTAAAGTGGTGGGTAGAATGGGAGGAAGGGAAGTCTGGGAGACCAGCAGGAGCAACCTGAGAAGTCTGCAGTCACCAGAGAAACCCGGGACTCAGTGTGGAGGCAGTGGGAAGTGAGAACCTATTTCAGGCTGGAATGACTCATCACAGATATACATTTGAGAAAGGTCTCTAGTGAAGCATTCAGGGCCTAGACTTCAACATCTACAAAATTAAAGGTATGGACTCTCAGAGTCTTCTAGTTATTTAACTTTAAAGATGCCCAAGGCTGGGGTTGAATGAGAGGGAGAGAAGCTGGGAGGCTGTCTTATTTTTCCGAAGACCACTCTGAGGAACTACAGGAAGTAATATAATTCCCTTCCCCCCACCTCCAAACTCAAGATATCAAAAAAGCCAAAGAGAGTTTTGGGTCCCTACTCCAGGACAAATCTATCTTTGAACCCAGTGAACAAACACTTGGCACTTGTGGTCTGCACAGGTGTGAACTGAACCCTGCTTTGGCTTGGGACAAAAGGCTATGATGTGGCTAGTGACTGCATAGTGTCTTCATTGGTACCACACCCAAAAATGCCAAACACTTTGAAACATAGAATATACAGGATAAACAAACAGAAATGCGGTTACTCATGTTTAGTAAGCCAGATTCCCTCACTCAATGAGGCTCCTAGTAGGAGGGGGTTCCAATTTTCTCACTGTTCTCATTCCTTCTGCTAGCCTGGAGCACTGTGGTGTTGTCACCTGTTCTTGCTACCTGTCCTTAGACCAACAGAGACTGCAGAGAATCTCTGACTAGAACAAATTTAGCCAACTCTTTCATTGCACTAACTTTCCCAGATATGAAAACAGACACCTAAAATCTAGACAACAAATGAGATAATTGTCTCAAAAGACAAAAGTTTTTTCATTCACAGCCCCAACCAGTCCCAGGTACCAAACAGTGTGGCAGTGGGCCAGCTAGCCTTTTCAGAGGACTTTTCTCTAACTTCTTCTGAGCTTCATGGCCATTCTCTTTTCTTGTTCCCTAACCATCATGGTGGTGATGATTTCCCAAGGACTTCAAATAATGATTTAGAAAAGTTAGGAAAAAATATGAATTACACATGGATGCTCATAAACACACATACACATGCAAAATCTCATCCCCTTTAATGGAAGGAAAGCCAGAGTCCTTTTGTTCCATTTATTGAACGTCCACCATGTTCCAACCCATAGGCCAGGTCCTAGGAGACATACAGTCATTAACACATAGCTCCTTCTTTCGAGAGAAAAGCCATTGAAATAATAATCAAAATATAGTTTGTTAAATCCATGACAGTGAGTGGTAAGAAGAAAAGGATGACAAATGGCATGCCTACCTTAGCTTGGAGGATCTATAAGGCTTCCTATGATGCTGAGCTCTGAGGGATAGGGAAAAGGGTGGCTAAGGAGTGCTCTAGGCAATGGATAAGGTTTGAGCAAATGGACACAGGTCTTCAAGGTGCTTCCACACCTGCAAGTCATCCACGTGCCCAGGTGTAGAAAATGAGAGGGGGGAGAGGTGCAAGATGAGACTGGGCCTTGAGGGGGGCCTGAGGGGCCTAGAGAGCTGCTCCAGACAGTCTGGACTGAAGAATAAAGGCTATGAGCGTTTTCTAAATGGTTTTGAGAAGGTGACAAGTGTGATCAGATTTGCATTTCAAAGAGAATATATAATGGAGATTAGATTGGGAGAAAACATGACTAGAAAAATCTAGTATAGGTGCCATCTAGCCAGGATGATAAGGATTTATTAACAGTAAGGGCAACCAGTATATATCAAAAACATTAAGGGGGAAAATTCACAGGACCAGTTTTCCCACCAGATGGGAAAAACAAAGAATTGAAGGAAAAGCCAACTTTTTCAAGATGCTGGAATGAGGCAACGTTTACTGAGGTGGCATAGAGAAGGAACAGGACCTAGAGACTGAATCATTGACTTTATTTATTTTATTTACTTAATTTTTATTGTTGGGGATTCATTGAGGGTACAAAGAATTAGTTTATACTGATTGCATTTGTTAGGTAAAGTACCACTTATAATTGTGTCCCACCCAAGAGGTACTCCACACACCGTGACAACCCCCTCAACCATGTCCCTCCCTCTTCCCCTCTCCCCACTTGCTCATTGGGATGAAATTTCTTTTGTTTAAATATTGATGATAGATGACCATTCTCTTCTGGATTGGAAAGTTTCAGTTGAAAAGTCTGTTATCATCCTAATGGCTCTGCCCCTGTAGGTCAGTTGGTGCTTCTGGCTGCTTGCAAAATTTTTTTTCTTTTCTGTCTTGACTTTGGATAATTTCATTACAATCTGTCTTGGAGAAGGTCTGTTTGAGTTGAGATGACTTGGGGTTCAATATCCATCTATGAGGAGTGTGTTGGGATCCTTAGTAAAATTGGGGGAGTTTTCATTTATGATAGTCTCCAGTAGGGCTTCCATTCCTTTGGGACAATCTTCTTCCCCTTCAAGGATCCCTGTTATTCATATGTTTGAATGCTTCTTGTAATTCTCTAAGCAATTATTCTGCTTTCTTTCTCTTCTTTTCTGCCTCTTTAACTACCTGGGCTAACTCAAGATTTTTATCCTCTAGCTCTGAGGTTCTTTCTTCTCCATGGCCTAATCTTTTTCTTTTTTTAGACTGTGTCTCATTATGTCACCCTTGGTAGAGTGCCATGCATCAAAGCACTCTAACTGTTGGGCTTAAGGGATTCTCTGGCCTCAGCCTCCCAAGTAGCTGGGACCATAGGTGCCTGACACAATGCCCAGCTATTTTTTGTTGCAGTTCTCATTGTTGTTTAGCAGGCCCAGGCTGAGTTCAAACCTGTCTGCTTCAGTTTATGTGGCCAGTGCCCAAACCATGAAGCTATGGTTGCCAAGTAGTCTAATCTATTTTTGACACTTTCAACTGCAGCTTTACATTCTCTGATTGTCTCCTCCATTTCCTTCAGCTCTGACATATCCTTTTATTCTACATATCTCTCATCCAATTTTTGGTTCTGTCTTTCCATGTCCTTGTTCATTCCCTTTATTGTCTTTATCATCCATATTTTAAATTCCCTTTCTGTCAAATCCATTAATTCTGCATAGGTGGAGTCAGAGTCTTCTGTAGTAGCTACCTCATGGTCTCTTGGGGGAGTTGCTCTGTTTTCATTTTTTATGTTGCCTGAACTTTTCTGTTGGTTCCTCCTCATGTGTTCTTTCTTCTTGTTCACCTCCATGTCATCCTTTTTCCTTGTCACTTTTCCCTTTGCTTCAAATTACCTTATGTCAGAGCTTAGGTCTTAAAGAAGAAAAGGGTAGAGTGAAAGCAGGGAAAAATAAGAGGAAAAGAAAGAAAAAAGAAGGAAAGAGAAAAAGAAAGGAACAAGAACAAAAGTAAAGGGAAATGAAAGGGAAGAACAGGAGAGAAATAAGACAGAAAGAGATGGGCATGATAAAAGAAATGGTACACAATTCTAAGGGCACAGCTGTAATTCAAGGATTTTGAGGGGTTTGGGCTGGGTGGGTTCCTCAAAATCAGGAGCTCCTTACCAGCCTGAGCAAAGCAAAACTCTTTCTTTGCCAAAAATAAGAAGAGGAAAAAAATAGCAAAAAACAAAAACAAGTGGAAAAAATGAATAAAAATGAAAAAGAAATAGAAAAATTCTGCAGTGTGGACTTGCCAATACTATCTTTCATGGACAAAAGTGGGCAGGCTCCCTAGACCATGATCTCTTGGCCTCCTTGAGCCAGAATGCTTTCATGACCTCCATGCCAGATAACAGCTGTGGAACCCAGCTCTCAGTGAAAAAAAAGAAAAAAAGAAGAAGAAGAAAAAACAGTAAGAATTAGAAGAAAAGAATAAGATAGTAAGAATAAAAATAGAATAATAGAAAGAATAATAGTAAGAATAAGAAGAAATAAAGTAAATTAAAAATACGATTGTATCAAATAAAGGAGAGAGAGGGAAGAGGAAAAAGGAAAGAAATAAGAAAGGCCAGATATTGTAGCTGCTGCATGAGCAATTTATGTGGAAAGAGGAGAAAAGTAGAAGAGTCTCTATTAAAAGAGAAAATGCAGAGGAGTGAAATAGAGAGAGAGGATAAATGAGGCTAAAACACCGTAACCATAAATATAGGAGCCTTTGCTCTTGATGAATGTAAAAATGGAAGTTAAGAATAAAACCAACCAAATAAATTGGAAAAAAAAAAAAAAAACACAACAAAACAAAAAAAGCTCAAGCATCCTTAAAAACTAGCAACCTTAACAACATAGAAAAGAAGAAAAAATCTAAAAAAAAGTATTATATATATAATTTTTTATTCATATATATATTTTAGAAGGGACCAACTTTAATAGAAATATATATGTTGCTATGTATATCCAGGACACCAGGTAGCGCTGTGGTTTTTAGGAGATGGAGGCAGGCAATCTCTATTAGGAATAAAGAGTTCCTAACTTAGTTGCCCTCAGTGATCACCTGATTGTTTCCTCAGCATTCAGACCCCACTGGTTGGGATCTTAAAGTTCTCTGGAATCCTTCAAAGGCAGGTCTCACAGTGCTCTGTGACAACAGTTCCCAGGGGGTGCAGGAGTCACTCCCCCTGTCCCAAGAGCAGAGGTCTGATCCCAGCAGATGAGATGACTGTGCTTTAGGTCCCTGATAAGAGGCCCATCCACATGACCGTCTCACTATCTTCCCACAATGGCCACCCCTGGCAGCTGTGACCTTCCCAGTATGGTTGCCTCTCCAGCCACCAAACTGATGGCAAATCCATTCCAGGCAGTAGTCAAATCTGGCTGGTGTATACTGTTCAAGTCCATTCACTCTTCCAAGCTTTCCACTCAATGCATAGCTTCCCCCCAAAACAAAAGCTGCAGAAAGGCTTTCTCCCATCCCCAGACCTCTGTGGGAGGTCTGCTGACTCCCACACAGTTGCCTAATGAGTCATATTTCCACCATTTCAGATCACATGCTGTAGCCAGTTCCAGGTAAGGTCCCCATTCCGGGTATGGCTGCGTTCTCTTTTTTTCCCCAGTTGTACGAGAAGAACTTCCTAAATGATCCTTCTGGTCCCCATTTTGCTACACCCCCATGAATTTAATTTAGGATCAGTTTCATCTGTGGTATTTCTTGTACACTCATAGGGGAGGGCAGAGGGCAGCAGGCTACCTAGGTCTTAGGTTTTTAAATTTGCATGTAATATATATTTATATTAATCATATATATATATTTGAGACAGCATCTCATTCTGTCACTCTGGGTAGAGTGCCATAGCATTATGGCTCACAGCAAATTCAAATTCTTGGGCTGAAGAGATCCTCTTGCCTTGGTTTTCTATTTTTAGTAGAGACAAGGTCTCATTCTTGATCAGACTGGTCTGGAAATCTTGAGCTCAGGCAATCCACCCATCTTAGCCTCCCAGAGTGCTAGGCTTACAGGCATGAATCACCATGGCTGGACTATATTTTTCTTTAAGTAAAATTTTACCATATTGCAAAAGTAATACATATTTATTAAAGAACACATGCAATTGGAAAAAAAATACTGAAAAGAGAATTAAAATTTCAAAACAATTTCCCTACTCATAGGTAGACATTATTAAAATTTTGATGTTCATTATTCTAGAAGTTTTCTCTATTCATATACTAACCACAAATCTGCCTTCAAGTATCTTCAGGTCTCTCCATAATCGTTTAATATTTGACAAGGATAGTTTGATCACTCAGTGTTATAATAAACCCAGCATTTCATTTAATAAATAGATAAAAGCATTATGTTCACTTTTCACTCACCTCCCTGCTTCCACAGCATCCTTAATCCTAGTCTTTATTTCACTTGTAGCTTCTGTCCTCTTTTTCCTTTCTTATTCCATAATGGACCCTTATACTATTTTTTTTTTCTCCGTAGCATCACTATCCCAAGGCTCTTTTATGCAGAAGATTTTCTTGAGGCACCAAAGATTACTTAATGAATTATCCCACACAGGCAAAGGCCAGGGGCTGGTAGGAATCACTGTGGTCCTTTTTTATTAGCAACAGGGAAGTCATGTCTGGCTTCTGGCCTGTTCTGTCAGCCTGCTGCCAAACCAGGCTCATCATGTTGGTATATATCTGTCTAGAAATCTTCCTCTTCCCTTTCCCTTACCTGTTCTGGTCCTTGATATTCCTGTCTCTTAATTAGGAAGAATAATTCAATCCTTTTCCCCCAACTTCAAATAAGGCTCATGTGTGGCCTAGTGCTAGATATCGAGAAAAGCTCATGCACATTTAAACAAATACACAAATAAAAAACAGACAGAAACTTGGCAATTACCATTTTCTTATATTAGACTTAATTTCTAGGCAACACTGTAAACATAGAATTACTTTTCAGTGTACTTTCCCCCACTGAATTGAATATTTCTTACCATGCAATTTTCAATAATTGCAGAGCACTCCATTATATAGCTATGCCAAATGTGTTAGCAATAATTTATTATTGGACATTAAGTTTTCCTTTATTTTTTATTGCTACTTCTTAATATTTGATGATTTCTTGATAAATTTTTACCCTGTTTATTTCTCAAGTTTTTAGGAATGTGCAATAAAAACTGCTGGGTATCCAGTCTAGTATATTCTTATTAACTCTAAACTACCTTACAACTATGTAAGTTGTAGAAAATTGTTAATAATGCAAATGAATTTTTCCATAGAAATGCAAATGAATTATGTCCTGTGCAATGCAATTGGAGTATTACTTTACGGATACTGACTAGTTTAATGTATTTTTATAAGTTAATTTCAGCTTCCTTAATGACCTGTAAATGTGTGTCCTTTGCATTCTCCTTTGAACCAGTTGTAATGTCTCATTTTCTTATTAGTAATGACATAATGAAAATCTTTGATATGTATTCACTTTATACTTTTATAAGAGTTATGATTTTACAATTCTTAAAAAATTTTTAACATTCCCCTAAGACAACTTTCTAGAAGTGAAACTATTTCACAAAATAGTATATATACACTTTGTAAATTTTTTTATGTATTACTACATTTTTTTTGCAGAATGATGATATTGATTTTTATTCCCATCAGTAGTGTATGAGATTATCTATTTTTTACACACTGATAATAAAGATTTATTATTATCTTCACCACCTCCATTACTTTAGGATGTTAATGAAGAAGAGAGTTGTACTATTGTACTGAGTTACATATTTTTCTTCTAATAAAGCAGAGAAGTGTTTTGAAGAGCACCCATGTCCCAACCTTCTGGTTTTCATGAGGAAAGACTTTTCTCTAACAACTCTTACTTTTGCCCAACTTTTATTACTCTCCCTGGAGGTAAAAGGAGTTTCCTGGGTAGCAGGTGGCAACGTTTTGCACTGTTTCACAATTAGGTGAGTCAGTGAACCAAACACTTACCTGTTTTCTAGCCTACCTTCTGCTCTCAGGCCAGTAGGAGACAGTGACCCAGATAACTATGATGCTATGTAGACTTGCTCTCAGCTGGGCCTTCTCACACTCCAGATTGTGTAGAAGGATCCAACACGCTTTTATTAGCTATCTTTCGGCTTAACACATTATATTAAATTTCCTGGGTTTGTCCTATTTCTTAAGTGACTTATAACCTGTGTAGTAAATAAAGAGTATCATTTGTTTATTTAGTAGTAGTCATTTGCATATATTCATGTGTGAATTGTGTTTTTTGCATATCTGATGGGTATGAAGATATTTATACATATTTTTTCTTTGTGATTTGAAAGAGTTCTTGATATAATAATGATAATATCTCTTATCTGTCACATTTGTTGAATATTTTCCTACACAAATGAACTGTGCAAATATAAAATATATATATAAGTGTGTATGTGGGTACAGAGACAATTATACAATATAATTGTATATAATATGTATATACCTATACATATACATATACACACACACATGCATGTGTGTGCTTGCATAAGATCATGTTTATCCAAAATTACAGGTTAAAATAAGTTCTGCCAGAGATTGTGTTCATCCTTGTCTAAATTTCATAGGGGAGAGCCTCAAGTTATTGTAGCATTACATTGTCCATTAAATATTCCGTAGCTTGTGGGCGTTAGAAAGCTGTTAAGAGCTGTGGGTCTGAGGAATGACCACACTGGCATGGAGCCCTCTGTCAGAGCTTTCCCTTTGCCTGGCAGAGCCTTGGGGCAGCAGCAAGCTGGGTGAACACTTCCTGGCTATCCAGGCATCTCCACTGAAAGTGGTAAGGGTCAGTGACTCCCTTTCCTACAGGATGATGCTAGGGATGTTGGGGAGTATTACTGAAACTGTGCTTGAATTTTTCCTCCTTCATCTAGGTTTACAGAGATTTGTTGCTTTACACTGTTTTTTTCCTGACTGGTCTACATTTCCACAAAGTCAGTCCCATGTCATAGAGTTATTGATTCTGGATATGACCAACCCTTCTCTGGTTTGTAGTAATGATATGGAATCCACCCCTCCCCAACCTCTTTTTTGTATGGCAGCCTTTTTTGGTGAGGCTAACAGTTAAAATAACTTGTAGAATAGGCAAGTGCATAGATTACATCTACCATCTTCTATCAGAGTAAAATCTTGGCTTGGAATTAGGAATTTAAATATTTCAAAAATTAACTTTCAGGGCAAACACTGACTTTGGAGTCCAAGGTATCCAGTGTTCCCTTCTCCACCAGGTATCCAAGTGGCTGCAGGCACAGTGCCTTGCAATATCGTGGAGCAAGGACTAGTTCTGCCCATGAAAGGGTGAGTGGTAAGTCTAAGTTGCCAGTGTCACTTGTGGGTGGAGGCAGTACAAGTGACCACAGACAAGTGGCTCTGTTCCAGAGAGGACTTTGCGTAGAGTGAGTTATACACTCTTGTAGATACCTGAGGTCAAGAGGATGTTGGTCACTGAAGCATCATCTGACCTATCTTATTTGTCCTGAATAAACAGGTTATTCTTAAAGCTTCTGGATGTTTCCTGATTTTCTCTTTGTTTTTAAATGAGGGTAAAACATGTATGAGAATTAGAAGTGAAGAAGCGGCCTATACTGGAGAAATGATAAGTAAGCAGCTAAGACGGTACACACAAGAGGAGGCAAAGCCAATAGAAATTTTCCAAGAAGAGTTTTGGTAGCAGTCTTTCCCAAAGCTCTGAAACCCAGTCCAAATTACCTTAGGAGGCATATTCAAAATATATTACAGTTATTCTAATATACAGTAGAGTCTCTATAAGTTGACTACCCAAGAGACTATAACAAACTGGTCAAAACATGGAGGAGGTCAATGTAAGGAACTAGGCCTACTGTACTAATACATACATAGGTGCATGTCCAGACTACGAAAATTATGTCAGCTTATGGAGGCAGTCAATGTAGGGAGGTGGCCAACTATAGAGGTTCTACTGTGTTATGGTACTAAAACTTCCTTTGCAATGGTTATTAGTACCTAGAAGTTAATGGGAAGAGCACCTAATTTTATCTAGCTTTTGAGGTCTTTGGGGTTTCATCTCATTTAATTAGGATTATGAAATAGCAGATCTCACTCCACCAAAGGCTTCTGAGCACTGCTCACTTTCCCATAGTAAAGCCCCTTAGTGACTCCCAGGAGCCACTACACAGTCTCTGGGATATTCCTTTTCCAGACCTCAGAGCTCACTCCATACATCACAAATCATAAACCTGGGCCAGGAGTGATTCCCTGACTTTGGTGTGGGGTCATCACTTGAGGGAGTAAAAAAGAATTTGACCAAAGGCCTGAACAGTGCCCCCACCTTAAAACTTATCACCTGTGGGAATTTGGGCAAATCTTCCTTTTTCTCTTTCATCTTTAGTCTTCTTACTGAAAATCTATTCTATTCTAAAAACCCTAAGTATGCTAGATGGGTTACTCTGGAATGACAGTTTAATTTTTAGCTAACACATAACACTGAAATTTAAGAGCATGCCTCTAGTGAGAAGCTCAGCAGCCTGTTTATTTATACTCAAGTCATACAGTGAAGCCTGGAAGGTGACTTGGAACACAAAGGCACATATACCCCCCAGAGGTGGTGCTTCTTCAGAGGACAGAGGCTAGTTGGCACCACCCATGGCCAGCTGGTCCCCTCTACTTATCTTCTTTCTGTCAGCTCTTTTTTTACACTCAGTGTTTCAGTGTCTTCTGCTTCTCAAGCCTGCAGTAATTTATCTTGTGCAGAGAAAGGGTACAAAATGTTGCCTAATTAAATTAGAAATACTCAATTAATGGAAGTTAACAGAGAAAACCACTGTAGTTTAAAGGTTTTATGGCCACTACATCAATAACACTTCTCCCATATGACTGCATTTCAGTAGTTGCCTTTTGTTCCACTATTTATTCTGTTTGCAGCCATTGCAAGAAGAACAGGGTATTACAGAATCCGTGTAATCTTCTATTTTTAAATGGCAGGGCTAAGCAGCTTTCCTGTTCTTCTCATTCAGTGTGAGTGCTCACTCCAATTTTCTTCAAATCTGGATGCATTGTTATAGGGTAAGGAATGGTTACAAAATGAATCCATGAGGTAAGCAGAAGGGAGACTTCAAAAAACTTTTTCATGCTCATGAAATTCAATGGTTGGATGTATAATTTCCTGGAAAATACTCAAACGGTTATTTCGAGGATTTTGTTTGAAATACTTTTTTTGCAAACCTTTTGTCTTATGAATGAAATAATGAAATGAATATTAACAACAAGAGTAGCAGGGTTCCCATCCAGAGATTGGCGTTCCAGGACATCTTCAAACCAGACCATAGCCACACGCTCTCACCGTGAGTGAGAAGGGCACTGACAGGTGATAGGGAGGACAGAGGGACATGGCCTAACAAGCAGACCAGGCACTGTGCAGCTATGTCACCTACCCACTAGAAGCACTGAGACATGTAATTTCTCTGTAGCTCAGTTTACTCATCCTTCATGGGGGTTGACATGAGGGTTAAGGAAACTGGTATGTGATTGGGGGTATATTCCTGGTATGTATACACCATAGAAGTGTCACCCAGGGTAACTGTCTTTAAAGAAAGACACTCAATGTGATGGTCAGAAATGGTGGCCCACAGAAATAAATATTTCCCATTTATTGAGTCAGTGTTTAGTAGAGGCACTCTACTTAAATTGTCTCTCCTTCTTTCTTTTAAAAATATCACTCAGGCTGGGCAGGGTGGCTCATGTCTGTAATCCTAGCACTCTGGGAGGCTGAAGTAGGTGGATCGCTTGAGCTGAGGAGTTTGATACCATCCCAAGCAAGAGTAAGACCCTGTCTCTACTAAAAATAAAACAATTAGCCAGACATGGTGGTGCACACCTGTAATCCCAGATACTTGGGAGGCTGAGACAAGAGGATCGCTTGAACCCAAGAGAGAGAGGTTGACGCCATGGCACTCTACTCAGATGAAAGAATGAGATTCTGCCTCAGAAAGAAAAAAGTCATCCTGAGGTTACTTGATAGGGTAGAGGTGGATCTTGCACAATAACTAAGATTAGAAATGATTGGTAAGAGATGTCAGTAATGTCTGTAGGCCTTAAACTCCTTATAACCCAGGAAACTCAAGTATGAGATCAGGAAGAAGGCCATGATCCTGGTGTCCTGAAGAACATGAAGAAGCAAGCAAAGTGCAGAGGCTGTGTCTAAATTTAAAATCTGGCATGGTGGCACGTGCCTGTAGTTGCAGCTACTCAGGAGGCTGAGGCAGGATTGCTTGAGCCCAGGAGTTTGAGACCAGCATGGGTAATACTTGTCTCCAGACATAATAAAAAAATGAAAACAAGAAGCCTGGCATGATGTTTCCGAGACAAAGAGACTCTGAGATTAAGACCAATTCACTCAGTTTCTTTTCTGAGCATGAAAATCCTAGCAAGACAAGAGCACTATAAAAAAAGAATATTACAGGCCAATATCCCTGAAAAATATAAATACAAAACTCCTCGAAAACAGATATAAAACTTGCATGTTGAAATGCATGCAAATCAATAAATGTGATATATCACTTTAACTGAATATAGAGTAAAAAATCATAGAATCATCTCAATAGATGCAGCAATGTCATTAGACAAAATTCAGTGTTCTTTCGTGATAAGAACTTTCAACAACTTAGATAGAAAAGAGTGTTCCTTGAAATAATAAAGGTGCTTTTCTTATAAGATGAGGAAGGAGACAAAGTCCATTGTCACTGCTACTAAAAATATTAATAGTACAAGAAGTATAGCAAGAGCAATTAGATATGAAATAATAAATAAGGGCATGTAATCAGAAAGTAAAACTCTCTCTATTTTCACATGACATGATCTTGATGTTATAGGTAGAAAACCCTAAAGACTCTGAAAAAATAATAAAATTAATAAATGAATTCAGTAGTGTTATAAGATCTAAAATCAAAGAGCAAAAATCATTTGCATGTCATTACAACAATAACTACTTATGCTAAAAAGTTAAGGGAACAATCTCATTTATGATACGCATTGAGTCAAAATAGTGAACTACTTAAAAACAAATTTACCCAAGAAGGGAAAGATTTATACAGTGAAAACAATAAAACATTCATGAAAGAAACTGACACTAATACAAATAATTGTAATATTTCTGTGTTCATGGATATGTATAAAATATTCTGTGTTCATGGATTGGATAAATCATGTTGTTAAAATGTCCTCACTACCCCAAGTAATATACAGGTTCAACATAATCCTTAGTGAAATTCCAATGGCATGTTTTACAAAAATAGGGAAGAAATTCTAACATTCAGATGGAACCACAGTAAAAGATCCCAGATAGCCAAAGCAATCCTGAGAAAGAAAAAAAAAAATTGGGGGGCCATTACACACTCTGAATTTGAGTTATACTACAAAGTTAGAGTAATCAAAACAGCACAGTAACAGCATAAAAATAGACACACAGATTAATGTAACAGAATAGAAAGCCAAGAAACAATACCAAGAATTTACTGTTGAATAAAATTTTTGATAAGCACACCAAGCAGACACAATGGGATAAAGATAATCTCTTTAATAAACGGTGTTGGGGAAACTACCCACATGCCAAAGAATAAAACTGGGCCCTTATTTTAAACCACTCATAAAAATAAACTTAAAATGGACTGAAGATCCAAATGTAACACCTGAAATTGTAAAAATTTCTAGAAGAAAACCAAGGGAAAAAACTGCTTGATAATGGTCTTGATAATGGTTTTTTCAATATCTAGGGGCCAAGAGACAAACTTCTTCACCCTCTCACAGTCTGTGGAAAAATCAGCTTACAAGAGACAAATTAATTGGAGAAAAGGAATACAAACTTTATTAATGCAAACATGGGGAATATCACAGGGTGGTTACTCAAATACTCAATGGAATGAAAAAATTTATATACTATCTTGAGGTTACAAAAAGAACGGGGACTTGGATTGTGGCAATACAGGTTATAGAAAGTAGAGAAGAGGAAGCTTGGGTAGCAAAGATGGCCTCGGTATCTACATGAAACTGAAGCCATCCTTAAAAACGGATGAGAAGTGCAAGATGAGAATTAGAGTAAGGGCCCCAAAACTCTGTGAAGGAACAGACTTAGATAAAATAATAACAACCATTTTCCCTTCATTTGCCTGCTTGATAATAACTATTTATCATCCCTTTGTTTGTTTCTCTATAACTGCTACTCTAGAGGACACAGCTGATAGTTGGGAAGATGCTTAACTTTCCTCCATAGAAAACATCGTGTGTTCAGAACCTAATGGTAGTTTCGAAATATCTTCCAGGTCCTCCATTCAAGTGGACCAGCCAACCCACCCAGGCCAAGGAACTGACTCAGCTGGTCTTGGACCCACTCCTACCCCCAAAGAACTGCATTCTGGGGGGTTGGCTAACCCACCTAGACAGTGGCCCATACAAAACGACTGATGATTTTGTCCCCAAACCAGCCAATTAGCAGACTCTGATTCCATTCCCAGCAAGCTATCTTTTAAAACCCTGTCTCCCCAAACTGTTGAAGGCATACACTGTTTATGAAACTGTTGTGAGCATGTGGCTGTGCTGGAGAGTCTCCTTGAACTCGTTCAAATTCAGCTGCCCAATTTTCAGATTATTCTTCGCTCAATTAAGCTCTTAAATTTAACTTGTCAGGAGTGGGTTCTGGAACTGAGCTCCCAGAAACCTCAAAACACAGTATGGACAAGCGGGGTACCTAGCAGGTTGTGCCCATTACTGGGGATTATGGGTAAGTTCTCTCTCGGATTCTGAAGCTCCACAAATTCGTGTTTGAGTTCTGTGACTTTGCCTGAGCAAATTTTTGATTCTAAGTATTGCGCTAAGTCGAGAATCAGATTGGATCTGGGTCTGGGCTCAGGTCTGATTACTAAGCAGTTGAGCAGTTCTCCTGGCATAGCTTCCCAAAGTACTGGAGCTATAGGCATGAACCACCTATACTGAACCTTAATTGGATATCTTAAAATGCTTCTATAAAAAAAATTACGTCTATAAAGGAAATTGCTATATATGAGAGTGTCTAAGAAGCAGGACTGAGTCACTAAAAACTCACACCTTTGTTCTAAATTCCGACTTTTTTTTAGGGTACTTTTCCTGACCATCTTGTCTTAACTAGAGCTTTATGTACCTTTTGTTCTCTTTGGTATGATGGCATAGTATTTAGGCCTCAAGTCTTGGTTCTGACTTTTGAAATATAAATTTACTGCCTGTAAAATTTATAAAATTTTTGTAAAAAATTATTGTAAAATTAATTAAAATTAGTAAATTATTGTAAAATTTACTCACCTAGGAGTCATCTTTTTAGAAGGCAAATCATTGACTGGCTAACACTTGCTTAGAGCAATAAAATTGATAATTTAAAAGATTGATAGTCTGAATAATATATATATGAATTCAAAAGGCAGCAAATACAAATTCTCTTTCTGCGTCTTTTATGGTAAGAAACGTTACATGTAAAGGAGAATAATATTGTAAAAGAAAGGATCTTGTGTGGTCATTTTTTGTCCCGAAATAAAAGTATTGGTTTTTTAAGAGAAAGTGAGGACAAACCAGAAGATTTTTTACTATTTTTGTTTATTGTCTGTGCAGGTTGGAATAGAACTCATAAAAGGGAATTTATGAAGAAATTTGTATGTGATCCAGTTGGCTACAATTTATAAAAATTTGATTAATACAACAAAGTTTTCTTAAAATAGTAATTTACTCTTAATGAAATTACATGATCTGTTTCCCTTTTAATTAAAAAAATTGCACTGCAGAAGGTTTTCTTTATCTTTTTTTTTTTTGGTAACTGGTCTAAAAGAATCAGAGATTTTATGCTTTATCAATATAATTCCTATGTTGCCTTTATTAGGTTTTGGCTATCTAGAAAAACTAAACTTTAAAAGTTTTGGCTTGTGATTCTATTTGAACAAATGTTTTAAGCCTTTGATATTTAAAAATCTTTCCGAAGTCAAAATTCTAGATTTAGTCTTTTTGACATCAAAATAGTTTTTTAAATATTAGGAACACTGAAAGTGTAAGAGAGACAATTAGGCTTATTTAGTATGTTAAAACTACATAGGAAGTTGGCAGTGTCTGTGACTCAGTGACTCAGCCAGTAGAGCGCTGGCCACATAAACTGGGGCTGGCGGGTTTAAACCCGGCCCTCCCCAGCTAAAACAACAATGACAACTGCAACAAAAAAATAGCCAGGCATTGTGGTGGGTGCCTGTAGTCCCAGCTACTTGGGAGGCAGGAGAATCACTTAAGTCCAAGAGTTTGAGGTTGCTGCGCAGAGTGACACCACAACACTTCACCCAGGGCAACAGTTTGACACTGTCTCAAAAAAAAAAAAAAAAAAAAAAAACTACATAGGAAGCATTGTCAAATATGAAATGGTGTTTAACTTTCTTTGGATTATGTTTGCATATACACGTTATTAATATATGTTTCAATATTGTAAAATATTGATATGTCTTAGTGCATATTATCAGTAATATTAATAGTTACTATGTTAAATTGTTCTATACCACAAAAATAACCAGCTTTGTCAAACACCTCTTTAATCACAGGTATTTTAAGATTTCTATTATCTAACAATTATTATTTTTTTTTATTCATCTCAGAAAGTTTTTTTTTTTTTTAAACTGGCTAAGTCCAAAGTTTGCCCTTTAGGAAAGTCATGGAAAGGTCTGATAAATCCTCTTAAATACAGATTTCTGATAACT
Organism: Perodicticus potto; assembly: GCA_963574655.1. Taxonomy (NCBI): domain Eukaryota; kingdom Metazoa; phylum Chordata; class Mammalia; order Primates; family Lorisidae; genus Perodicticus; species Perodicticus potto. The sequence continues at coordinate 6,066 of CAUYRH010101227.1, read as the reverse complement.
TCTGAGATCATATGCCATTGGACCACAACAAAACAAACTTCCAGGACTTTAATTAAAAAGCTAATGTGTCCATGAGAATTGCTAACTCTACTCAAACAGGACAGAAATTAATTACATGGAAATGAACTAATTGTTATGAATTTTTGTTTGAAAGATTCCTGATTTTTTCTTTTTGTTTTCCAGAAGTCAAAAAAGCCCTTTTCTTTGTCTGTTGAGCTATTGATAGCTTATAGCAAAGTGTATATTTGTAAGCAAAATTTGAAACATTTTCTTTCTACTTGATTTCTCCAGAATTTGAAAACCATTTGTAAGTATTTTTAATTTCTGGCAATATAGTTATTTACATAAATTCAATAAGAATCTATTTTTTTCTATAAGACAGAGTCCTGAAATTATTTTACCAGGGCTTTGACTGGAATGGCATATTTTCAGAAGTTCCCAAACTGGCCTTTATAAGGCCAGTAAAATTCCTGTTGGAAAAACTAGCCAGATACCTCATCAATAATGTTTACTGATCTTCATTGAGTAAAGAATGTCACTTTCTAACAGGTCCAGGGTCCCTAAGTTACTTTGAGGCCTTGAGAAAAAGGAATTTACCCAATGCACAAAAGTCTCTAATAGCACAGATGAATTCTGAATTCTTGGCTTGACTTGAGAAGCTTTTGAATCTAATCTGAGATTCTTTATGAAAAAGTTGCAGCAAAGCCGCTTTTAAATAAAAGAACCTATAAGGGTAATAATTATGCTTACTGCACTTTATGCAAATAATCAGACCAAGTGTACTGAGAGTAAAGTTTATTTTGGCAAATCTTTAATAAAATAGGAAACTACGGGGGAAAAGATGTGTTTCAAACATGAAAAAAAAATGGTCCACATGTATTAGATTCTAATCTTGTCTGCAGTGCCAGCTCATGGAATAAGACATAGCTGTTTAACTAAACAGATCTGTTCACAGGACAAAGAGACTAGTTGAAAGACACAGAATTAGGGACAATAGTCAGATTTACTTCAATTTGGTTTTATTTCTGTCCCACTTCTTAATCCTAAAATAACATCTCGGGCTTTAATATATAAAACCTTTTAATATCAAAGTAGGGACGTAAAAACAATGAGAAATATTTCCCCCCAAATACATTTCTTTGACATATTTTGGGATGACCTCCACAAAGCTTATTGGAAATACTAGACCCTATCTACAGAGTATATGCCAATAGAGACATGAATAAAAAATTTTCTGTGACTCGAGGTCTGATGGCAAAAAAGACTTCAAAAAGTCTTAGAGCAACATAGATCACTCAACTCCCTGCCCAGTTACCCCTAGATAATCTAGTGCTAGATTTCCTTTGGGCTAAACAAGAGGAAGTCTACACAGTATTAAATGCTACTTGTTGTACCTCAGGGGAAGTTGAAACCTGAATAGAAAAATTTTCCAACAAGCTGTGTGGCCGCCACAGGGTCAGTGACCCCATACCTGACTGATTTTTAGGAATATTCACTTGGATTGCTCAGAACTTCTGATAAGTTCCACAGGGTCTTTTAAAACTGTGTTGTTTATTTTATAGTTCACTGTTCACTTAAATTCTGTGCTAAGGCTATAAACAAGGGTCCTAATGTTCTCATAAGTATGTTCGACTCCAAACCCAGCATGTGCAACTATTTGCAGGTCACTGCCAAATGCTTTCATTTTTCTTCTTCTTCTTTTTTTTTTTTTACCCCGGGCACAGTTCTAGCTATACCCCATTCCAGCCTGGAGAAGCCAGAGCTATTATTAGCCCTTTCTCTTGTCATTTACCCACACCTCAGAATTGAAGCTGGGTAAAAGCCCACGGGGGATTTGAAACCACCCTTAGAAATAGACAGAGGGGTGAAAGGTGAGAACTAGGGTTTAAAAAAGGGCCCCATAACTCTGTGAAGGAGGAGGCTTAGCTAAAATAATGATAATAACCAGCCACTTTTCCATCATTTGCTTGGTAATAGTCAGTCACTGTCCCCCTATTTGCTTCTCTATAATTGCTACTCTAGAGGACACAGTTGGTAGTTGTGAAAATTCTTTTCTCCATAGATAACATCACCTGTTTGCAACCTGTGAATAGTTTTGCGGTATCTTCCAGGTGCTCCATTCCAGTGGATTGGCTGACCCATCCAGACAGTGGCCCATCCCAAAGCACTGATGGTTCTGCCCTGAAACCAGCCAATTAGCAGACCCTGATTACCTAATCTTCTGCCCACCAAACTTTCCCTAAAATTCTGTCTCCCCGATTCTTAGGGACGCAACTCTGAGGAATTCCTTCTGTCTCCCAGCATAGTGCTATGTGGATAAACCCTTTCTCTGCTGCAAAGGCTGCTGACTCTGGGTATCGTCTTTCTCTTGGGCTGCGGGCAGATGACTCTTGTTGGGTGATAACAAAACCTTACAGGTAACAGCCCGCAGAGAAAACAGATGATGAATGTTTCCTTCAGACCTTTGAAGTTGTCAAACCCACTTAATCCTTCCTATATGTGGAGAAGGGAAGATCCGTCTGCATCAATGTAAGGTTCTCTTTAGATGTAAATTTCTTCCACAAAGTATGGCTTTACAGGACTTCTGCTTGCTGGTTCTTTGATAGCCATCTCAAAATATGTTGCCAGAGAAATATATTTTAGGGTAAAATATTTGATTTCTTTGAAACAGGACTTCAAAACACAGGTAACAAAAGCAAAAATAAACAAGTAGGACTACATTAAACTAAAAAAGCAGTTAAAAGAGCAATCAACAAAGTGAAAAGGCAGCCTAAAGTTTGGGAGGATATATTTGAAAATCGTATATCTGATAAGGGGTAGTGCCCAAAATATAAAATAAACAACTCAATAGCAAAAAAGGAAAAAACAGAATGAATTGGTTAAAAAATGAGCAAAAGACTTGAATAATTATAATAGATATTTTTCTAAAGAAGATGTGCAAATAGCCAACAGGTTTATGAAAAAAGGTTCAATATAACTAGACATCAGGGAAGTTCAAATCAAAACCACAATGAGATCTTATCTCACAATGGTTACAATGACACATATAATACATATGCAAGCACACACATATATTTACACATACATCCTGAATGTTGGTGAAAATGTGGAGAAAGAGGAACCCTTACACATTGCTAGCAGGAATGTAAATTGGCCCAGTTGTTATGGAAAACAATATCAGATGTACCACCCAAATTCAAAATAAGTGATCTGTTATGCAAATTGAGGGCCTACAGGTGTGCTATAAGCTTTATCTTGCATAGCTTTAGGCCTGTTAATGAGTTACAAAGGATAACTCCAAAAGGAGGGAACTTGTCTGACTTCCTTCCTTATGGCCACCAACCCATCTTTAGAGCATTTCTGGTATCCTCTTGGCTGGGAAGGACTTATTATTTTAACTAGCATATGACCTAGCAATTCCACATATGGTCATTTATGTAAAAGGATTAAAACTGAAGAGACACCTGTACTCTGGTGTTCGTTGCCAACATTGGTCCCAATATCCAAATATGATAATGATCTAAATCTCCATTGACAAATGTATGAACAAAGAAAATATGGTATATACATACTGAAGGAAATTAGGAAGATTTTTACCCCAAAATAAATTTCTTTAACATATTTCGAGATGGCTCTTATAAGTCTCATAAGATAGAGTAACATTGCAAAGCTGATTTGGGGGTGTGGGGTGGGGTTCATCTACAGAGAAGGCAGCCAGGTCTATCCTTTCCCATCTAGAAAAGATTAGCTGAGAGTCTGAAAAGACACATTTGCAGTCTCTTCCCTCTGTGGGCTCCTACCTGTGAGGCTTCATTTACATGAGCACTTCTGCTAACTAGCCAGGGCTCATCCTTTTTCCTTCTAACACCTATTTTTCTGCTTTGAAGCCCCCTTTCCTTAAAAACCTTGGTATCTCAGTAAGGAGTTGAATCTTCATTTTCTGAGAATTCCCATGTATACATTAAAAGATATTTTACAACCTTTTTCTTCTTAATCTGCTTTATTGAGAATCGATGTTTTTAAGGACACTCGTGAGGGTGAAGGGAATACAACACAATATTACTCATCCCTATAAAAGACGGAAATCCTACCACTTGCATCTACACAGATGAACCTGGAGAACATTATGCTAAGTGGAATAAACCAAACACAGAAATAAAAATACTGTATCATCTCACTTGCTATGTGGAGTCTAAAATACAAATACTGTATAATATCACCTACATGTGGAGTCCAGCTCAGAAGCAGAGAGTCAAATGGTGGTTACCAGGGGCTAAGCGAGGGAAATGGGGAGACCTTGACGTCAAGGGTATGACATTTCCCTCCTGCAAACTGGACATGTATAGGAGACTCAATGTATAGCATGAATTAATACTGTGTTCTCTATTTAAAATTTGTTAGGAGGGTATGTGGTAAATGTTCTCTCCACACAATGAACTAAAACAAAATAGTAAGTCCTCCCCAGCTGCCTGATGGACGCCATCTTAGCCAAGGGGGCACTGGAAATACTCTAAAGCTGGGTTGCTGGACATAAGAAAGGAAGTCAGACAAACTCCGTCCCTTCCTGGAGAAATCCTTTGTAACTCATTAACAGGCCTAAGGCTACGTGAGATAAAGCTTATAGCACACCTGTAGGTCCTCAATTTGCATAACAGATCACTTAACTCTAGGTATAAGGCAAGCGGCACATCTCTGATTAACAGACTTCCTCATTTTATTTCAAATGATCTGTTAAAATATTCTGAGACTTTAGACAAGGCTCAGTCTTTAACCAATTACATATCAAAGACCCTTCAAACCAGGGGTCCTCAAACTACAGCCGTGGGCCACATGCATCCGTGTGAATTGTATTCGTTCCCATTTTGTTTTTTACTTCAAAATAAGATATGTACAGTGTGCATAGGAATTTGTTCATAGTTTTTTTTTTTTTAAATTATAGTCTGCCCCTCCAACGGTCTGAGGACAGTGAATTGGCCTCCTGTTTAAAAAGTTTGAGGACACCTGCTTTAAACTCAACTATGACCTGTAAGCTTCCCCATTTCCTTTTTTGTTTGTTTGTTTCAGTGGGGTGGTGGTGTTCCATCTTTTGGGGCCAAACCAATGTATGTCTTCTACATATTGATGTATGACTTTCCCTGTAATTCCTGTCTCCTTACTGTATAAAACCAAACTATAGCACCACCACTGTGAGTCTACTTGCTTCTGGGGTGTGGCTCAGAACAAACTTCTTTAAATTATTTTACAGAGTTTGGCTTCTTTACATTGACAGACACATTAATAAGTCACTATGTAAGGTTATACATATGTAATCTCATGTATAGCTTGATTTGGGTGATTATTTCACATATAAGAATATCAAATCATCAAGTTTTACACTGTAAATATATATGATAAAATTAAAAAATAAAAGACATAACTAGAAAAGTATTAATTGATTATCTTTTAAAAACATAGGTGAGGTACGGGCTTAGCCTGGCAAACCCGGGGAGTGGAGAAGATTGAGAGGGTCCGGACCCCAAAGAGGACTTGGCTCTGGGTGGGGTTTGGGGTAAGGTCACACCTAGCTTCAGGTGCCAAGTGATGTCTGGCCTCTGCAGAGACCTGTGGTGACATCAGAGAAGGGCAGCACAGAGAGGTCTATGGCAGGGTCCTGGGGGTTTGGGAGGTGCCACTGATGGGAAAAGTGGGAGAACTTGTATTCAGAGTTCTGAGGAGGCAACCCCAGGGAAGTGATCCTGAGAATGAGCAGAGTGTGTTCGAGTCAGTCTGGCTGGTAGCAGTGAGAGGGGAAGGTCTTCAGAAGGTAGTAAGTAGTGGTTAGGGGTTAGGATGGGGATGGAAGGTTGGTGCTGGGCCAGAGAGGGAGGAGAAGGGAACCAGTGTGTGCTAAGTGTGTACATCACATTGCAAATACAGTAGAACCTCTGTAAATTGACTGCACGAGGCGTGAACAGCAAACTGGCCAACATAAAGAGCTGATCAACATAAGGAGCTAGGCCAACTGTACTGATACATACATATGGTGTACATTCGGTCTGTGAAAATTAAATCAACTTCAGGAGGTGG
>CAUYRH010101226.1:0-12627 GCA_963574655.1 Perodicticus potto | reverse complement strand
AATGTTTTTAATTGGCTTGTCAAAGATCAAATAGTGGTAAGTAGTTGGGTTTATCTCTTGGTTCTCTATTCTGTTCCAAATATCTACCTCTCTGTTTTTGTGCCAGTACCATGCTGTTTTGATCACTATTGATTTATAGTACAGTCTCAGGTCTGGTAGTGTGATCCTTCTTGCTTTGTTTTTATTGCTGAGTAATGTCTTGGCTATTCGAGGTTTTTTCTGTTTCCATATAAAATGAAGCAATATTTTTTCAACGTCTTTAAAATATGACAATGGAGCTTTAATAGGCATTGCATTAAAATTGTATATTGCTTTGGGAAGTATGGACATTTTGACAATATTGATTCTTCCCATCCATGAGCATAGTATGTTTTTCCATTTGGTGACATGTTCAGCGATTTCTTTTCTTAGAGTTTCATAGTTCTCTTTATAGAGATCTTTCACCTCCTTTGTTAGGTATACTCCCAAATATTTCATCTTCTTTGGTACTACTGTGAAAGGAAGACGTTTGGAGAATACTCAGAGATCTAAAAATAGACTTGCCATTTGACCCTATAATTCCTTTACTTGGTATATACCCAGATGACCAAAAATCACATTACAACAAAGATATCTGTGCCAGATTGTTTATTGAAGCCCAATTCATGATTGCTAAGTCAAGGAAGAAGCCCAAGAGCCCAACAATACACGAATGGATTAATAAACTTTGGTACATGTATACCATGGAATATTACTCAGCCTCAAAGAAAGATGGTGACTTTTCCTCTTTCCTATTTACATGGATGGAGCTGGAACATGTTCTCCTTAGCAACGTATCTCTAGAATGGAAGAAAAATTATCCAATGTATACACCCCTAATATGAAGCAAATTTATATCTTTCAAGCGAAGGCTACAACCCATTTATTGCACAATAAGATGGGGAAAGGGGTGAGGGAGGGAAGGGGAGGGAGAGGGTGGGGGGAGAGATGACAAAGGGTGAGATCACACTTGTGGTGCATATTTGAAGGGTCAGGAGAAAACTTCTAAATACGGATCAAAATTGTTTTCACATAGTAAATGAGAATATATCATGAATGTTATATCAATCAGGTTGATAAAAATTTCTCCGATTGTATGTGAAGCCTGCACACTGTACTCCATGACTGAATTATTGTACATAGCTATGACTCAATAAAAAATAATTTAAAAAGAAAAAAGAACACAGCCTCTCCTGTGCGCGTGGGGAGTCCAGCCCTGAGAGCTGGATGTCTCCTCTGAGTCGGCTGCAGCGACACTCAACATGGAGCACAGTAAACGTTCCTCCCTCTCCTCACATGTCACCAAGAGAAACATTTTTGTATCACTTTCCCCGATTCCTGGATCTGCTAGGAAGAAATGAAGTCTAAGACTTTCTCTCTGTCCCATAATATAACTGGGACAACTAAATTAAAGTCCACCGAGAGCCTTTCGGACAGGTGGTTCCACTACCTTAATTAGGTATATTCATTAGGCTGCTGGAACGATGCAGGTGACGCGACAGACGTCTTCTGTGCTCAGAAGGAATCGCTAGTCAGTTACTATCTGCGGCGTCAGTATCAGGCCCCCCTGTGAATTTTACTCTGTTCAGTTTAGCGGCTTATTCATATTTTGTCATGTTGTATTTCTCAATCATCTTCAAATATGTGAAGAGGCATTTTAAGGAACTAGGAAGTGTTTTTCCACAGGTTCACGTGAGGACTCGCGTCAGGATGAACTGCCCAATGACCAGTAATTCCGCTTCAATATTTTCCGACTCAGCCGGTTTCTAGGTGGGGTTTCCTCCTAGCGTTCTCCGCTGCATCTCTAATCTGTCCCTTCTTTCCTGTCTTCAAACCCTCACCCTCACACCCCATTCCCTCCACCATCCCAGCTACCAAACCACTCTTCCTGAAACACTGCTTCCCGGCTCCACGCCCTCACGCAGCCACCTGCAGAGCCCTGCACCCCCTGATCTCCGGCCTGGGCTCCCACCCTGGGGACCTCTCCAGACCTGCCATCTTCTGCGGCTTCCTGATCGTCAGAACCTGGTTTGCATATTATGTGTCTGCCCAGGACACATGAAGATATGTCCCCACACAGAAGAGCACAGTGTTCACAGGGACGGCCGTCCTCACAGCCCCAACCTGATGGGTGGCAGCATGTGGCATAGTCACATCTTGGACTCGTCCTCAGCAATAAAATGGAAAGAATACATCACAGGCCCAGCCACCCCCAGGTCACCCCTCCCCCCACTGACCATCTGTGACCGTGGCAGAGCTGGGTCCCGCAGGTGCACCTGCCGGGTCCCCTCCCCTACCTTCCTTCCTCCTCTGTGAGACCAAGTCGCTCCTCAAGGCCAGACTGAACCCCACATCCTCCCCTCTCTGGCATCAGCCTGGCACTCACCTTCCTCTGCTTCCGGGAGCACTCCGGCCTCTCAGGGAACACAGCCCATCTACTCGAGCGTGGGAGCCATCAGGTACAGTCCAGTGGTATCTCTTTATGTCCCTAACCACACCTGGTAGAGGACTCACGACCTGAGGGGACCCCACTAACCAGCGGTCTCTTGCTGACACTTGTAAGCAGCCCGTGGGCCGGGCACTGGCAGAGCACTCTAGGCTCAGACCCCAGATGCTCACCGTCCCTCACCTCCACCTGCGTGTCACAGCCTCCAGATGGATCACCCGGTCTGTTTTCCTGCACCCTGCCAGGTGGAACCCACTGCTTTCTGAAGCAGCCTGTTCCATTCTGGGAAGCTCAAGCTGATGGGAAGCTGTCCCCATCCAGAGTCCATTGTCATGACATGACCCTCAGTGCCCGGCAGAGCAAGCCCCTCTCTCCCCGAGGGTCCTTTCTGCCCCTGAGTTTTCATTCCCTTAGTGCAAATTTATTAAATGCCCCACCCAGGCCCTCCCACTAGTTGAACAGTGCAGCTCACAAAGGGCTGGACGCTGCCGAGCGGGGCCCGTGTGCAGGAGCAGCCCTGCACTGCTGGACTACACAGCCCCCCACCAAAAACACCTGCTATAGCTGCTCCTTCCTGTCCTAGGAAAATCAGAACTTCTGGAACTAAATTCAGGGCCTCCCAGGCACCCCTCACTCCCGTGCACCGGTGGCACCACCTTGGCAGACGCCTGCCATGTTTCCGACCGGTGACTCTTCACATGTCCCTTTGCCCGGCATTTGGAATCCACCCACGACAGACCCCTCTGCTCTCCCACTCATCTTACTCAGCGTGGAGATGTGGGCTTTCTAGAACTTACCTGAATCATGCCCATTATCAGTTGAAATAACAGAAACTTGGTCTGCCGTGACTTAACAGCCGGGCTGGCCTACAGCGCGCCGTCCTAACCATGGCATGTGCAGTGCGTCACTCTGCCGTCAGTGCTGCCCCATCCCCTCCTCTGGCCCCAGCTGCCATGGATCTACTTTCTGTCTCTGTGAATCTGACCCCTCGGGCACCTCGTAAAGATGGAATCATAGAGTAATTGTCTTTTTGTGACTGTACCATTTCACTTCACGTAGCGTCTGTGAGGTTTGCCTTATTACAGGGTGTGATAGGAATTCCTTCTTTTTAAGATGGAAGAATATTCCATTGCATGTGAAAACCACTTTCTGATTATCCACTCATCCACGGATGGTCACCTGCATTACTTCGGCCAGTTGGCTATCGTGAATGAGGCTGTGTGAACATGGGGAAAGTGTCTGAGATCCGGTCTCACTCCCGCTATGTGCCCATAGTGGCGCTCCTAGGTCACCCGGTAGCTGTTTTTAATTTTCCGAGCAGCAGCCTCACAGGCTCATATGCCATTTACATTCTCAGCAGCAGCACACAAGCTCCCAGTTTCTCTGTTTCCTCACCAACCTTCCCTGCTCTTTGTTTTTTTGATAGGTAAGGTGATGCCTCGCTGCGGCTCTGATTTTCATCTGAGGATCAGGGGCAGTGAGCATCTCTCGTGTTCATTTGGCCATTTGAATATTATCTTTGAAGAAATGTGTGTTCCAATTCTTTGACCATTTGTTGAGTTACTTTCATTATTGTTTTTGAGTTGTCAAAGCTCCTTGTGTGTGTGTTCTGGATATCAGCCCCTGGCCGATACGTGACTTCTAAGCACTAGTGGCCTCACTCTGCGTATCAGACACTTAGAAGCACAGACGTCTTTAAGTCCCCTGTGATCCTATTGTCTGTTTCTACTTGTGTTGCCTGTGCTTTTGGTGTCATATCCAAAAAATCACCGACAAAGCTAATGTCACGAGCTTTCCCCCATGTGTCAACTTGGAGTTCTATCCATGTCATATCCAAAAAATCACGGACAAAGCTAATGTCACGACGCTTTCCCCCACGTTCTCCTCTGGAGTTCTATCTGTCTGGGTCACACCCACGCATGTTTGCTCCATTCTGGGTTAATCTCTGCATATGGCCTGAGATAAGGGCACAGTTCTATTCTTTTGCAAGTGGAGATCCAGTTTTTCAGCACAATTTTTGAAGAGACTGTCCTTCCCCTACTGAGTGGCCTTGGCACCCTCGTCGTGGGTCATTTGATCATCTACTTGAGGACTTTTTTCAGAGCAATATCCATTGTTCTGTGTCTGCCTTTGCCACAGGATCACACTGTCACAGAATTGGTCACTATACTTTGGTGATATACCTAAAATTAGGAAGCATGAGACCTCCGCCACTGGTCTTTTGCAAGATTGTTTTGGCTGAAAGGGGTTGCTTGAGATTCCGTGTGAATCTTAGTATGGATTTTTCCATGTGTACAAACCACAGTAGGGTGCGAACCTGTGGATTGCTTTGGATGATGTTGACATTGTAACAATGTTGTCTTCCAACCCATGTTCTCTCATTGATGTGTGTCTTCTTTAACAACTTTCAGCAACGCTTTCTAGCTTCCAATGTAATTTTAACATTTTGTTTACAAGTCTTTCACCTCCTTGGCTACGTTTATTTTCCCAAAAGATTATTTTTTAAGAAAACAAACCCATTGCATCTAAGCAGAAGGGAGTTTTGCTTCCATCTCATTTTCTTAGTCAATGTAAAGTATAAACAACTGCTAAGTGGCATTTAATTGCTCCTTTTTAAGAAATGGCATTTGCATGTCATCATAGCGTAATAATTGCATTATTGTCAGCTAATTCAAAGTGGGCTCATTCAGATCCCAGCCCAAGCCAGAGCCACTTGGGACCAAGAAGACACATTCTCTAAAGACAAACTTCCACTTGGAAGACTGTCCGTGTGACCAGCACCCACACTGGACTGAAGGTGAAGGGTCACACTTCCCAGCACAGACCGTTACAGGGAAACGGGGGAGCAGCGAGCGACTCCCACCCTTATGACATCGGTCTTTGGCGTGAACTAGGAGCAATTACATCTCGACTAAGTCAGCTCAAAGGCATGACTCACAAGTGGCCCAATTGTTCATGGGCGTTGCATGGCTCTGAAACATCACACCCCTTGTCTCTGCCAAGAAGCAAGCATAGGTTTGTGCAGTTGGGTTTGCCTGCCAGGCTTACCTTGGGGGACCCAGACACAGCCCAGGGCAGGCCCCAAGGCTGGGCCCTGTTAAAAGAAGTCAGTGGCGGAGACTGACACCTCCTCAGCACAAGCAGGGCAGCTTGACAGCTGAGTCCTGCACATTTGGAAACCTCCTCCCAACACTGACACTGTCACAGCCAAACCAGGCCTCAATGGCAGCGTGGCAGCCCCAGAGCACCCCCTGGCACACTGGAACCTGCTCTCCGACCTCACCTGTACGGTCCAGCAGACTTTGCGGCCAAGCTCCCCACAGGACAAGGTGTGGAGAGAAGTCGTCCTTGGGATGGACCAGGTGACGTCCAGCAGGGTGGTCAGGAGTCATCACAAAAGCATCTCAGTGTGTCCTTACAGTGCCCTGAGCAGCCAAGCATTGCCCTGCCAGACTGCCGGCCAAGCAGCGGCATGGAGGACAGACGATCCCACCTTCTCTGTCCCCCAGAGTTTCCCCAGCCCTGGGGAGACACTGGCATCACCAGGTCAGCAAAACAGCAGTGAAGGGCCCTGACTTCCATGGGACAGACTCAGCAAACAACAGCAAAAATAATTTAAGCGAGCTGGCCCCAGAGCCCACCCCAGCATGGGCATTGCCAGGCGCTCACTGCTCGCCTGAAGGTCTGGCCAAGGGCAGCTTGGAGGTCTGACTCACCACCTGCTGACCTGAGAGGTGCCAACTTTGCGAACGGTAGGGCTCAGAGAACGTACACATATTCCTATGTTGGGGGAGAGGGAGAAACGGAATGCAATGATGATGTGCCTTCCTAAATCAGCTATGTTTACAAACACCTGGATTGATCAGTCTGTGGCCCCCCTGACCTCTCTGGAGGTATTCAGAGCAGGTACAGCCACATCTGTCAGGCTCAGGAAACCAGGCAGGTGTCACCAGGAGCTGTCCCTAGGGCAGTGAGTAAACCCTGCCTGGACCATAGTCCTGTCAGGGAGGCCAAACGCTCCATGTGGCCCACTCATGCTGGTGTAGCCCACACGCTCTGGGAAAACAGAGAACCTGGGGACGCAGGTAGAGAAAGAAGGCCCAGCAGTGCCCAGGCCACACTGCAGGAATAGGGCCCCAAGCCAAGACAAGACAGGTGGAAAGGTGCAGGCCCAGCACAGCCAGTTCCCAGATGTGCTAACTCTCACGGGAGCTGAGTCCCAAACTGCCCTCTCTGTACCCATCCCATGTGCCCCACCATCCCCTGGCTGCCTGTGGGGCTCGACTGCCTTCAGATGGTCTAGTACAAATCAAATATGTACTTCTCACCTCAATTGGCCGATTTTTCTGTTCCATCCCCGAGATGTTTTAAGAGAAATTAATTTATTATTCAGTAAATATCTGCCAACAATCTATGGCACTATTCAGAACACTGGGACTGGAAAGTCTTCCTGGAGCATCTGTGCCAGCAGGAGAGGGATGGGAAGACAAGCGGACAAAGAGGGGTTGTCTAGTCTGCCCGAGGGTGACGAGAGCTGAGGAGAAATAGTGCAGGAGGAAGACAGAGGCGGCTCCAGCGGGGTGCTCTGGGAGGGGCTGAGAGGCCAGAACAGAAGCAGGAGGAGCAAGACAGGGGACGCCCATCCCTTCGGGCTGGACACAGGTCCTTACCACCCATAGACACTGATGTCTTTCATTTCTGGAGGTTGAAGTCCAAGACCAAGGCTGTGCAGACTGTGCCTGGGTCATGGATGGGGCTATGCCCTGTACCCTCGCCTGATGAGAGAAAGAATAGATGAGCCCTCTGGGGTCCCCAGAGGACACTGATCCTATTGCTGAGGGCTGCACCCTGTGTCCTAATCGCCCCTAACACATCGCACGTGAATTTGGGGCACAGCGACATCCTGAGCTTCTATGTTCTGTGCAGACACCTCTCCCCTCCCTGCCCAGCAGTCGGACGGCAGTTCCCTGAGGGTACACTGGGCTTATTGCCACACCCTGCAGCCCTGCACATCTGGATCGACTGTGGTCAACGCTCACTGTTTGTTGAACAGATGGACCACAGCTGGACACAGTTCATTCTTTGCTTCCTCACCAGACATTATTCCCAGCCTGTGTCAGAAGACGTGCAATGCTTTTGTTGTTGTGTCTGCTCACCTGCTCCGCTGGAGGAAAAGTGCAGACACACCTTTCTTACAGGAGAAATCTCATCGCTCAGCTTGTGAGCAATGTGAGGGATGGAAATTCAAGGAAGAGGGGAAGCCCACCGTCTTCTGACACTGAGGAAAGCCTCCGTGGGAAGACGCATCTTGGAATGCAAAATGAAAAAATCATCAGCAAAGGATTGCATGGTGTGCAGCGGAAGAAAGGAGAAAGGTGGAGGGAGAGAAACCATATTCCACTGTGAGACACACAAGAGGAAGCCTGGACTTCATCCTGGAGATGGCTTCACCCTCAAAATTATAAACAAAAATGAACAAGAACACTTTAATGATTTGATGTAACCTAACACAGATAATAAAATCATCAGGTGAGTTCAGAGTTACGTTTTTCTCTTTTAGAACTGTACAATAATTACAAGTAATCCACCAAACTCTTTCCAGCTCAAAATGAGTAAGAACTGGGGGTCATTGCAGGTGGCAGAAGGACTGGACTGGAAAGGGAGGGAAAAGCAAAGCCCCAGGAGGTCTGAGTCCAGTTGGCGGTGTCTGCCGATGGCGGACGGCAGATGGAGAACGCAGTCATTTCTGCCCCAACAATGGGCCAGCTGGAGCTCTGCGGAAAACACGTCACAGCTGTCCCTCTGCAGTACAGGTGACGGGAGTCACGAGGTCCAGGAGGACTCAATACTGGGTGTTTATATGACGGTGTCACCGGAGCCCTGCCTCACACCCATCGCATAACCTGCCCCTGCAGGGAGGGCCCAGCCTTGCGTCCTTGGGAAGTGAGTGAGCAGGGGACCCGCTGGTGTCTGGGGACCCTGACCTTCTGAGCATGTAGGCACGCTGCCGAGAGTGGCCAGTGTCCCACGGAAGGGCCCACGGCGAGCCCCGTGCAGAGGGGGTGCAAAGCTTCCCGCCCACACCCTGGGACAGCCCACCTATGTGAGAGTGTGTGTGAACACGTGCATGTGTGATTGTGGGTTTGTGTGAGTGTATGTGAGTGTGCGTGTGGTGGGGTGAGGATGTGTGCTGATGAATAGGAGAGTTTGTGAGTGTGAGCGTGTGTGAGAGAATATAAGTGTGTGTGAGCGTGTGCGAGTGAGAATACACAGACCACTTGTGAGGGCCGGGCAGGCACAGGGCAAGGGCCTTACACGTCTGTGTGAGGTTGAAGGAGCAGTGCAGAGGTGTGACATGGGAGACGGAGGGTCAGGAAACAGAGTCAGGGACAGTGGCGTTCACGGATCAGGGACTGGGCCACAGCGGGGCAGGTGGGGGACCTCAAGAGAGAGGCAGGCAGAGAGACATGGGAGGTCCCGAGTGGCTGTGGTGCCCACAGGGGTCCCAGCTCCTTCCCTTAGGGTCAACCAAGTCCTTTGAGTCCCATTCCCTGGGAACTGTCACATCTCTGCCCAAGGAGACTCCTAAAAGTCCATGGGGCCCTTTGGCCTCTCATACCTGGGAGCCAGTCGGACACAGGGCAGTCGGCCAGCACAGCCGCCCACATTGTACCCAGTGGCAGTTGTGAGTGGACAGAGACCAGTGGGGCCCTGCATCTCTAGGCAATCCACCATGCCTCTAAAAACCCACCGGTGCAGCTTCATTCCTTGGGACGGACCTTCGCTTTTTTTTTTTTTAAGAGACCGTCTTACTTTATCGCCCTCAGTAGAGTGCCGTGGAGTCACAGCTCACAGCAACTTTCACCTCCTGGGCTTAGGCGATTCTCCTGCCTCAGCCTCCAGAGTAGCTGGGACCACAGGCGCCCCCACAACGCCCAGCTATTTGTTGATGCAGTTTGGCCGGGGCCGGGTTTGAACCTGCCACCCTCGGTACGTGGGGCCGGCGCCCTACTCGACAAGCCACAGGCCACACATGCACAGTTTCTCACCAGAGCCTCACCTAAGGGGAACTCATCATGGCCTCCCTCCGCCCCTGCCAGCAGCCCTGTCCTAGGCCTCTGACCCTGGACGGACACACACTGTCTGTCAGTCTGCAGCCTGGACGTCGCCCTTCTTTGCTCCTTCTTCTGTCCTTCCTGCCCCCACCGCCAGCCCTGTGGGTTCACCTCTAAAACACATGTCAACTCCTTCTCCTCCCAGTCCCCCACCTGGGCCCAGGTGCCACAGAGCCTGGTCGACCCTGTGCTGGACCACCCCACAGGCTCCCAACTTGTCCCCGGGGAGGCCTCCTCTCACCTGCCTCCTGCAGACCCCCACCCACCCTTCCTGTTACACAAAGCCAACATTTATGGCAGCCCCAATATTGGCAATTCCATTTGGCTTGACCCATAAAATGTTGGGAAGCCATCACTGAGTTCCCCCCTGGAGTCCTCACAGCTCCTGTCTGCCAGGCTGCTCAGCCACTCAGCCCAGCCTGTCCCTCCACACTCCCCAGCAGCACCAAACCTGCAGCTTCCAGAACATTCCAAACATGTAGTCTTGGGTGTGACTTGGCTATGCAGCTGAGGGGGCCTGACCACGCCCCTGTCCTCTCACCCATCCTTGACTCCCAGCCCAGCCACTACCTCCTCCGGAAAGCCTTCCCTGACCAGCCCAAGTCCACAGTAGCCAGCACCCCTGCTCAAAATCACCTGGGAATGACAGTGTGCTGACTGCCTATTTCTCTTTCCAGCTCCTGTGCAGGGCCTAGAATAGCGGTTCTCAACCTGTGGGTTGCAACCCCTTTGGACTGTATTAAAGGTTCACGGCATTAGGAAGGTTGAAAACCACTGGCCTAGAACTTCCAGAGCAGGGCTTTCCAGATCTTTAGCACCTGGAACCTGGTAGCCCTTAGTTAAGATTCAATGAGTGACTCACAGGAAGTGAGTCTTAGGAAGTGTTGGCTGGGACTTATTCACACTAGCATGGAAGTGACTGATATTCACCTTTTCCTGAGAGTAACTTTCGATGGGGGAGTGAAAGGGAAAATCCTAGGGCCAGATGCAGGAGGAGCAAAGGAAGCAGCCCTGTCTGGAGATGGACGGGCCCCGGGAGGACGGGGTCCGAGGCCCCGCAGCCCCAGCTGTGCTTCTGAAGGCCAGCTTGGTCTGTACACTTCCTAAATGGCTGTGTCAGAGGGGCGTTGTGGCTCCTGTTTAAACAAATGAGGGGAACTTAAGAGAGTTTCTAAATGAAAACCTTCATCGAGTGGGGAACCTTGAAAACTCAGAGCATCTGAACGCAGAGCCCTGGGTCAGCACAGTCTTGACTGCCTGTAGCTCGGAACCGCTTCACAGAAAACCTTGGCCAGCCTGCTCCTGCCCCCACTCCCCAGCACGCAGCACTGGCATTTCACACAGACTAATTAACAAATAGCAGAGCAATTAAGTCACGCGGCCAGGCATGGTGTTTTCTTACCTCCTCACGAATGCCGTGGAGCAAGTGAAATTTGGGAGCCACACCAACGGCCTACGGCAGTGGGCCCTGCTATTCCCGAGAGCAGAAACTCACCTAAAAGTCACAACCCAGATTCACAGCCACATCCAGCACCTCCCCTCCCACTCTAGCCTTGCAGGCCCCTTGTCAATATCCACGTCCTGCTTTTCCATCCCTGGGTCCTGCTCCATGTGCCTCAAGCTCCCACAGACCCCTGTCTGGGCTCAGCTGCCTACAGCCTGCCCGGGTATGGCCACCTCCATCCCCGGATGGCTGCAGTCACACAGGGCTCTGGGTCCCTATCTGGACCATCACAAACAGTTACCTTCCCCCTGCCCACCAAGCTTCTCTCTGCATGGGGCTGCCTCTGGGGTCTCTGACCTCTTGTTTCTATAGGCACACAGACCCACCTGCTCCTGGCCCAAGTGCCAGAGAGGGCACCCACCCAATGTCCAGATGAGCAGGTCTGCATCTGCCCCCGACTTGTGACAGCCACTTGCAGAATTTAAATGTCCTGGAACTCAGATGATTACAGAGGGGTGGCAGCAAGGGCTCTGTCTTAGGACTTGTTCTCAGAAGCAGGTTGTCCCACTGCAGCATAGTACCCACAGCCCAGCGGTTGTGCCGCTGGCCAGACAGCATGGCCACCCAGGAGCCACACCTGCTGCTGGCCATAATCATGGTCCTGCTGACCTCTGGTCACCCAGCAAAGCTCATTTGAATCCACTCAGTCACAGATAAGCACTCCACTTAAAACGGTGCCTAACAAGCAGACTCGTGACAGGTGCTGCTGCTGCGTGGCACCCAGTGTGGCCGAAGTCATCCAAGACAACAAAAACTCTCAGAGGAAAAAGAGGCGAGATGTAGAAATAAAAGGGGTAGAACAGACGTCGGGGAGCCCAGTGTGAGCAACTGCAGAGACTAGAATCCATTCCCTCAAAGCCAGCTCAGAAAGGATATAAACACACATGTGCACGCACATGCCTGCACACATATGCACACGCCTGCACACCTGCACACATGTACACACCTGCACACCTGCACATACCTGCACACTTGTACATGCCTGCACACACATGCAAATGCCTACACATCTGCACACGCGTACACCTGCACACATGTACACACATGCACACATGCACATACCTGCACACATGCACGCACATACACACCTGCACACATGTACACACGTGCACACATGCACATGTCTGCACACAATCACACACCTGCACACATGTACACACATGCACAGATGCACATACCTGCACACATGCACACACATACACACCTGCACAAATGTACACAACTGCACACATGTACACAGGTACACACCTGCACACATGCACATGTCTGCACACAATCACACACCTGCACACATGCACACACCTGCACACATGTACACACACACAGTTGCTTCCCACTGCAGTTTGGTGACTGCTTCGGATGTGGAAGCACTACTTGGCTCTTTTAACCCTCTCCCTGACTAGTTTCCAGGGCTGAATATGACCCCTTATGTTCATGTCAGACCAGTGAACCCCCTCCAGGTATTTTATTTAACAAAACAGGCTCTTTCTTTTCTAGAAATGGTTATTTGTATATTAGTCCAAGGAATGGCAAGGAATAAGGGC
>CAUYRH010101223.1:0-15661 GCA_963574655.1 Perodicticus potto | reverse complement strand
GGAGGTTTGATAGAGGGAGGGTAAAAGGCGGGACCACACCTATGGAGCATATTGCAAGGGTACAAGTCAAATCTGTCAAGTATTGAACATAAATGTCTTAACACAATAATCAAATAAATGAGGCAAAAGCTATGTTGATTGATTTGATGTAACCACGTCAGATTGTGTAAAAAAAAAAAAAAACACATTTTACCCCACATATGCATAAATGTATTCATGATCTATGTGTATTTGACTCAATAAAAAGAAAAAGCCATTTGCATGGGGAAAAATGAAAAAAACAATAATAAAATAAATAAATAATAGGCAACGGCTTTGAATAGATATTTCTCCAAAGAAGACAGAGAGATGGCCAATAAGCAAAAGGGAAAGATGCTTAACATCTTTAGTCACTAGGAAAATGCAAATTGAAGCCATAATGAGATACCACAGTATACTCACTCTACTTGGAAGCTAAAATAAAAAAGACAATTGTAAGTGCTGACAAAGATATGAATATACTGGAAACTTCATTCTCCTCTGATAAAATTGTGAAATGGTGCAGGTGCTTTGGAAAAAAATTGGCAGTTGCTCAAGAAGTTAGATGTAGAGTTATGGTATGATTCAGCAATTCTAAGTATACAACCCAAGAGAAATGAAAACATATGTCCACACAAAAACTTGTACACAAATATTTATTATTGGGGGGGCCTAACATAGACACACACAAATCCTTTTCCCTCCCCCTCTTCCTCCTGTCCTCCTAAGACAAAGACACAAAGGATCTGATTAGCCCACCCGAGAAGTTCAGGTCAAAAGATCCTAACCTGACAGGCCAACTGTGGAATGTGTCCACCACATATAGCCCCATATAAAAAAGGTCTCTAACTGCCCTCAGGCACAGATATCACCTTTGCACTGCCCAGGCGGGTGGCCCTCCCCTTCCAATAAACCTGGCCTGAACATCTCTGCAGCCTCATTGGGCACCACCTTTTACACCTTCCATATATAGCAACATTAAACATAATAGTCAATAAGTGGAAATAATTCAAATGTCCATCAATTGATAAATAAATGTGATATATCCATACAGTGGAAAATTTGATTTGTCAATAAAAAGGAGTGGCACCCAGACAAATCTTAAAACATTATGCTAAGTGAAAAAAGCCAGTCACAAAAGACTACTAATTGTATGATTCTATTCATATAAAATGTCCACAATAGAAAAATTTATAGAAAGAATCAGAATAAAAAAATGTATAAAGACAGAAAATAGACTAGTGATTGCCCGAGGCTGAGAGATTGCTGGGTAAGGAGGTTCTTTCCTGGGTGATGAAAATGTACTAAAATTAGATTTTAAGATAGATAGTTGCATAATTCTGGGAATATACTAAAAAAAATTGAACAATACACTTTATATGGATGAATTGGATGGTATGTGAATTATATCTTAATAAAACTATTAAATATTTTCTTTACCAAAAGCAGGTTTTTCCTTACTAAAATTTCTTCACTGACAAAGGGAGTATGGGGAGATATTGGCAGAAGGATGTCAAATTTCAGTCATATGGGAGAAACAAGTTCAAGAGATCTATTATGCAACAAGGTGACTACAGTTCATAACAAAATATTGTATTCATACAAATCATGAAGAGTAGATTTTAGGTGTTCTTGCCATTAAAAACTAAGTATATGGGTGCTGCCTATGGTTCAAGGAGTAGGGTACCAGTCCCATGTACCGGGGTAGTGGGTTCAAGGCCCAACCTGGGCAAAACTAAATACATGAGGTAATGCATATGTTAATTAGCTCTATTTAGCCATTCCACAATGTATATATATTTTGAAACATCATATCGCATGTAATAAACACATTTTTTTATTTGTCAAAGAAAGACAGTGAGAAAAGAACTTTTATCTGAGGAACATCCATCCTTTTAGATTATCAGACCCAGAGAGATATTAAAATGAGAGAGCAATCACTCCTTACTCGTCATTGTAAACTGTGTATTCATCTCTTGAAACGGCTTGCTATTGCCACGACCTACTAATTAACCTACTAATGGTGCATTGGACACTGTAACCCACATTCTAGAACTTAACAGTGGATAGCCAATCTCTAATTAATGTTATTTTTGTAAACTAGTGAGAATTCCTGACTAACAACTTTGGATCAGCCCACTCCCCAGTCCTTCTCTTTTGTCTTCATAAACCTGCTGGTGAAAAAGCTGAACGAAACTCACATCCAAGGTTACTGCTTACAAGGCTTCCTAGCAGATGTCCTCATTTGGGCTTAAGTAAACACTTGAAATTATATTTCATGCCTCTTCCATTTAGGTTAAAAAATAAAAATAAAAGAAAGAAAGAGAGGAAAGAAGAAAAGAGAGAAAGAAGAGAAACTAAAAATATTTCGCCCCCAAATACATTACTTTGCTATATTTTGAGAGGGCTTGCAGACAATAGACCTGCAACTTTAGTGAAGATTTGCATCTGTACAGAAAATCTGCATTGGTGAAATAAACAGACATGTTTGCCGTGCCCGCCCCTGCCCCAATCTGGGTCTAGGAAAGATCACCTCCCAGGTGAGGCTGTCAGTCTGCCACC
Source organism: Perodicticus potto (assembly GCA_963574655.1). Classification (NCBI taxonomy): domain Eukaryota; kingdom Metazoa; phylum Chordata; class Mammalia; order Primates; family Lorisidae; genus Perodicticus; species Perodicticus potto. Next base: position 13,081 of record CAUYRH010101223.1, on the reverse strand, counting down.
TTGGGGGTCTGAGAAATTTACTCTTCCTGAGAGATGCTCCGTGAAGTTTCATTTGCATAACTAGGTGGCCTTTGATAGTGAGGTTTCCTCTTCTCTCCCTCCAAGACCCTGTTCTTTTTCCTGTAATATGTATAGTATGACTCCCATGCATATATGTATATGTTAATAAATTTTATATGCCTTTTCTCTTACCAATCTGCCTTTGGTCAGTTGATTTTTAGTGAATCTTTGGAGGGCAAAGCAGAGGGTTTCCCTTTTGGCCCTGGCAAAAGAAAGGCAGACACCACCAAGTGTTGTTGAAGATGTGAAGTGTTAGATTGGGCAAACTAGCTCTGTCTTGAAAAGCCATTCAGTGAGACTCTGGTACAGGTGGACATAACTCAGATAAGGGAGACACGCTGCAGGCTCGCCATTGAACCAGCCCAGTAATAGACCCAGAGAGAAATAGGCTGACAGTCCAATAAGAGAACCTGCCAGGAGAGTCCCTATAATGAAGTAACATCTTTAATGCCCGGTTGAGAATAACAGTTTGGTGGTCCTTGATAGAAGCCAGCTCATGGGCTCCCCTCCCAACACCCCCCCCCCATAGCCGTTAGATCTTAGCCCACTCTCACCCAAGTGGCAAAATAAACAACCTCGCCTTTGTCACACTCTGGTCTCCAGCATTCTGATGCACTCTTTTCTTCAGCTTTTACCTATCGTGAAGCAGCTGGAATGTCAATATATCGACAGTGGGAATGTAAAATTTTAAAAAGGTAGTCCTATTTAAATTATTAAAGATAATACAGGAAGTCCGCACTGACGAAATTGTAAAGGTGCCACCCAAACAACTCAAGTGTGAAAACCTGCCATTCAGGGCCGTACACATTATAGCTCCACCTTCAGGCGGATTACCTGACCCCAGGTCATTCCAGGTACCTTGCCGGCTTCTCACTGTGAGAGTAATAACCAGAATTTATGGACAGTGAATTCCCCTCTCAATCTGGGTGACCATTTGGGATCAGAACATCTATTATCTTGAGTAGTCTTTACGTATCCCTATGGGAATGGATGTTATCATCCACATTTTACAGATACAGATGAGGCTACAGAGGAGTCACTTGAGCCCAGCTGCAATGAAACTCACCACCATCGTGACCGCTCTTGAAACCAGTGGGTGCTGGCCCTCATCTTTGGGGTTGCATCTGGGTTTGGAGATGGGGAAAAGGTGGAGGACTTAGCTGCTTCTTCTCCTGGCAGAGCCCAAATACGAGCCCCGTGAGCTCATGGATCTCCCCTATCTCCTCATCAGTCACATCTTTGGCTTCAGGATTTATTTCATTTTAGTAGAGACCCCAGGAGACGGATGATTTCTCCAGATTTATAAGTACATGACATTTAATAAGTCATAAACTTGATCCTGAGCTTTACCCCTCCTCTCTAAGCAGAGTCTCCATCCCTGAGCTGTCAGGCTGCTTTCGTTTGGCCAAGATCACATCAACATAGTGAACACCAAGCACAGCGGAGGCTCAGTGAGGTGAACTTCCCCTTGAGCCTCAGCCCAGGACCAGGAGCAGAGACGGTAATGATGAGGTGAGGTTGGCCAAGACAGCTACGCCCGGCGCTGACCACCCCTTACCTAACTGAGTAGGACTCAGCCCCACATCTAAGAAGTTACCCACCTCCTCCCCTTTCAGAGCTGAAAAACAACAACCGCCTGGTTTTTCTTCTTTTAGAGCCATTTGCTTAACTTAGCAGATGAAGGTGCAGTGTCCTCCCACTGCGTGCTCCGTCCCCACACTCCCTCAGCACTTCTCAGCTGAGAAGCTGAAGCTTCCTCCTGCTACTTCCTCTTAATCTCCAGGCCTGCAACGGCTGGGGCAGACAGGGGGTGATGGCTGGCTGCCCGGGTTCCTGCTCATACCTAGGCACTGGAGATTCTTTAAGGGCTTCATACAGAAAGAGCTTTGCTGTCTGCTTCGCTTTTTCTCTCTGCCTCCTTGGTACCCAGTCACCTGAGGAACAGCAGTTGTAACACAGGGATTTTATAACTCACTGCGTGCCAAGCCCGCCTACCACCTGTACCATTAATTATGTAATACTTTCCTTCACATCAAAATGTTTTTAAAAGGAAACTAATGGATAAGCTAGAAAAAAAGAAAAAAAAGGAACAAAAAGGAGGGCCATACCTCCCCTCTCTCCCAGAAAAGAGAATACTGGCTATGGTGAATTGGGCTGCAATAAATATTCTGGTGCAAATGTCTTTGTTGTAAAATGATTTTTGTTCATCTGGGTAGATACTTAGTAATGATATTGCAGGATCAAATGGTAGGTCAACGCTCAGTTCCTTGAGAATTCTCCATACTTCTTTCCAAAAAGGCTGTAAACAACAAACAAACAAACAAAAAAGAATAGTGGGGAAAAGTATAGTGGTTAATCCTACAATTGAAGGCTCTGGCTTTCGATTCCTGATCAACAGAGAACCTGGGTTTTAGGGCTGGTTGTCTCTGCTTGTGCCTCCCAGTATTGAGTGGATCACACATCAGCGGAGGCCAATTTCCTTAACTCTTTTCACTCAGAAATAGAGACACTTTGTCTGATGTTGCCCACATCATACAAAACGTCCTCACAGCCTGTAAGTGACGCAGCTTTGTTTCCAGCTCATTTCTTTAACAAGACAGAGGAGAAGCACTGTGCGTAAGGCATTGCACCCACGTGATGTGGCCTGACCCTTCTGGCAATTTTAGGAAATAAATATGATTATTGCCTTTCATGAAAGAAGGAAATCAAGGACCCCAGAAATTCAGCAGTGACCAGAACAGGCAGTGGTGTGTTGTGACTGGCTGGTACTAGGCCGCAAGACTTGTGTGTGCGCCCTCTTCCCAAACCCACATACAGGGCTGTCGTTGTCAGTCTGGCATTGGCCAGTATGGGGGAATCCACACTACAGAACTCAGCAAATGCTACAGACTAGGGCTTATTTCTCTATTTATTTATTTGTTTTTGAGAGCCAATTGTCAAACATTTTATACCATGGATAACAGTTTTAAAAACCGAGTCTTTTGGACATACCAAGTGCTTTCTTTGAGGCTGATCCTTTAACAGGCTGGACGGTTACCTAACAGGTGTGTCCTCTGGAAACTACTTTATCATCTTTCCAACGTGACTTCCCCAGATACTCTGTAATTTTATATTCATAGCCCTGCTGCCAACTTAGGGCAACTTTGAATTCTCGTCACAGTTTGCGCCAAGGCCACATACCACCTGCACTATTATCCGTTTAATAGTTTTCTTTAAATTGCTTTAATTTATTTTTACACACAAAAAGATGTTTGCTTAACAGGAACTAATGGGTAAGCCAGGCCAAAAAGTGCTAAAGGCAGGAAGGGAAAGAGACAGTCTGTTCATTCTGGGTTGCAGGACAAATCATAGAATTGCCAGAACTTGGAGAGAGACAGGGGTCTGGGGGGTCTTGATCCCAAGGAGTTTAGAGAAATATTAAATAGTTAAGAGAAGAGAGTGGGATGGGCTGGCAGGCAGCCAGTCTGAAAAGAAGGAATGGAGATGTTGGGTAAGTGGTTTGTGTGATCCGGGGATAAGGAATCTGAGGATAATACTAAGACCAGTGAAGCAACTTTGGAAAGGAAGCCCTGGGCGCTGGGAGAGGGATGGAGCCTGGGGTGGGGAAGTGACTGAGCAAAGGGAGAGTCCAAAAAAGAAACTTATCTAGGAGCTGAGATTGTGTAGGGCGGTAGTTTGAGGGAAATGGAGCTGAGGGGAAGAACATGTAGGGGCAGAGGCCTGGGGGGTGTCCTGGAAAGTTAAGAGTAGGAAAGAGAGCTCATTGTAGTCTCAGCTACTCCGGAGGCCAAGGCAGGAGGATCACTTGGGCCCAGATATGTGAGTACAGTCTGGGCAATATAGAAAGATTCCATCTGTTAAAAAAAAAAAAGAGGGGAAATAGAAAAGAATAGGAAGGCTGAAGGCAGAGAGAGCTGTCAGCTGAAGGCAGAGAGAGCTGTCAGGTGGGGAACCCCAGAGAGTAAGCTGCAGTGTCAGAAGGACCAGAGACAGGGTCGACAGTGGAGAAGAAGGAGCGGAGGACACAACTACCATCATGCAAGGGTGAGAAAATTGTCTTGATAGTGAACACACAGTGTCAGCCAGTAAGAGACATCAGGGAGCCGCCTGTGTCCCCCCAGTGACATCACACCATACTCTGGAGAGCATGGCCTTTGCAGGGACCAACTTGGTAATTATACTCCCAAAGGAAACAAAGTTCATTTTCTTGATGCTTTCTTAGGGGAAGTTTATTGCTGTCTGTTTATTTATTTATTTATTTATTTATTGAGACAGAGTCTCACTTTATCTCTCTGGGTAGAGTGTCATGGCATCACAGCTTATAGCAACCTCCAACTCCTAGGCTTAAGCAGTTCTCTTGCCTCAGCCTCCCCAGTAGCTGGGACTACAGGTGCCCGCCACAATGTCCAGCTATTTTTTGCTGCAGTTTTGCCAGGGCCGGGTCGAACCACCACCCTCCGTACATGAGGCCAGCGCCCTACTCACTGAGCCACAGGTGCCGCCCACTTAGTGCTGTCTGTTCATCACCAAATTCTCTACTTTCCTATGTGTTTCATAGTTAAATACAGAATTTTGCCAAAAATCAATACCAAGCTTAACAGTTTAAAATTTCCCAAGTCTTTGCTGTTCCCCTAAATGGAGAGCATCCAGACTTTGCCAGTTGCTGCATTAATTCTCAGCACACACATCCGCACACTTACTTTGTTACACGTGGTGATGGTTACAATCCATTGAGCCCTTGTTACACGCCAGTTCCTCTGCACCTGTCCTTTCCCGTCCTGACACCCCTGAAAACTTCACATTACCCTCACTTTAAAGATGAGGTAACTGAAGTTCAAACTCTTGGTTGAGGCTTCACTCTTACCAAGTGGCCTGACCTTTTCCTGTCATTCTATGAACTCTGGTAAATCTTATCCTAGAAAATTTAATCTCTTTTAAATATAGAAGTATTTTTCCTATTGCTTCCTAATTTTCTAAAATTATCTCATTTTATAACTGCCTAGAAAGTGTAGTAGACGTTGTTGGTTGCTAACCAGTGTCAATTTTCCTCTTTATTCTCAAGAGAAGGCCAGTTCCATGTGGGTGTCAGGTCTGTTACAGGTTGCAGGAGAATTTGATACCACCTGGGCTCCAGAGCTGGTGTGACTGGGCTAAAGGTAAACCCATCACCTGGGGTGTGGTGGGTTCAGGTGTGAGCACGTAGTCTAACCCTGGACCAGGAGAACCAGAGGCCTGCCAGAGGCTTTTGCAAAACTTCTATTCTGAAGAAAGTCCTAAGAAGTCACTTTCTCTCTCACGGGACATGAACATGCAACTTGTAAACCTGATTGCTCTAGCAGCTGTCCTAAAACCACTCGAGAAACCAGTGTTAGCAGGAAGCCACACTGTGCCTCCCAAAGCCGAGAAACAAAAGTGAATCACATGGGCCCTGGGCCACAGCCTAAAGCAGGACTGCAGGGCGGCCCTGCACCGGGCTTTCTCTTCATGAGCTAGTAAACTGTGTTTATGAAACGCAAATCCGTGTAGTAACTTCCTAAACCAGTTTAAGTTCTCTTCTCTGTTGTTCCAGTCCAAAACACCCTCAGAGCACCGACAATGGGATAGGCAATGGTGGAAAAGAAGGCTGAAAATGGGCAAAGATAAGATGGAAATCTGGCCACAGGGGTTAGGGAGAGAGAAGACTCCAGATAATGGACAGAACTCTTCAGGGCACATAACCGTGACTTGTCTTCGGCATTAACTGTCTTTATTAAACTTAAGTCCCTAGTTTTCAACCTGCTGTTTCAACACCAGCAGCAGTAACAACACCTTGGAACTTGTTAGAAATGCAAATGCCTGGACCCCACCCCAACCCGTGAATCCCTAACTCCCGGTGCGGCCTGGCCATCTGTGCCTCAGTAAACCCTCCCCAGGATTCCAACACAGTCTAAGTGTGAAAAGCGATTCCCAAACTATCCTAGGGGAAGTGAATGTTCCGGAGTGGTTCCCGTTATTAATTTATTGTTAATGATTAGCATTTGGTTTGAAGTTAGAGCTTAGAACTTGCTGTCTTTATCCCAAACTTTCAATGTGGAGGTCCCTGTATTGAAGGGTCCTTTTACGTTAAGCACCTAAATCACCAAACTAGCAGCTTCTGGGAAAATGAATCTTGTGCATGTTGACCTGAAGCCAAATTAGAACTCCCTTTACTGCTGTTAAGAAACAAACTTTACAAAGCACCGGCCCACCCTGCAGAGTAAATATGAACAGTTTTATTTGGTACTAGAGGCACATAGAGAAATCTGGCATTTTCTAACTCTTTAAATTACCACTTCTGGAGCATTTTAAGTGTAGTTTTGAGCTGGCTATGAATAGATTTTTAATTAAGGTATTTTTTTTCTTGGCTAAGTAATTTTATAGTTTGAAAAAAATGTCTTTAATCTGCAATTGAGGGATTTAATGCTCTAAGCTCCATGAATATTTCTGTAGAGCTACCTGCTCATAGACAATTATTCTAGCTGTGTTCTGGGAGTGTCAAGGTCATTAACACAGTGTGATCACGGTAAAGGGAACGTGTCTTTCACACAGGGAACCTAACATGTGGTTCATGTCTCGATAATTAACCCATTGCCCTTGGGAAAAGAAGAAGGTAATTAGAAGTAAAGGCAATTAACTCCTTTCAAGTGATTTCACGCATATCTCCACTTGTACCTTAGGAAGGGGATTCCAGAAGAACTTAGAGGAAACAAGGAGGGAGCAGTCAGATGATCACGATGGATGATGAGGCTGCCAGCCAGAGAGGTAGATAGTGGGCATGAGGCTCCCTCTTTCCTGGATTATACTCTATCCCTGGGACACACCCCAGAAACACTGAGACCCCTGGCTTCCTGGTCAGAGTCTAAAACCCAGACAGGCAATTCTGCCAGACTTACCTTTTCTTGGTCACTCCCCATTTCATCACCTGTCAAATGGTAATAACGCCTTTTTCAGAGGCTATTAGCACCATTCAATGCAATAACTGTAAGAGGAAGAAAATTATAAACTTATAGTAAAGGACTCATAAAATATTATTGATGTTGGAAATTGCTACTTTGATGGCCAATTTTTAGATGTTTCTGTTTCTTTTGTCAGAGGACCACATCATGTATGCTATGTCTCTCTATACAGAAAAGATAAAGTTGGTATCTAACAAAAGGGACTGGAAGCGTCACATGTGTACAGGGTCAAATTAAAATGGAGTCACATTAAGTTTCTAAGAATTGCCATCCCAAGTGATGGGAAAGGAAAGCTCAGAGCGCAGTCTTGTTGAAGGAGGTGTGACAGGGCCAGGGAATGATTTCCAGGGGTATAAAACTTCGTGAAGAACCGAGCAGTTTAGAGTTGACCATGGGAAGTAAGGGCAGGGGGAATACACTCCAGCTGAGGAACCCACGTGTGCAGAGAATTGCAGAAACGAACTGGAGTACCTAGCCCATTTGGGGAAATGCAGACGGCTCAGCCTGGTTGGAGCATGGACTGTGTTGGCTGAGGAGCTGGGGTGAGGAGTGGCAGGAGGTAGCTGCGAACGGAGGGAGCTTGTGTTAGCATAGCCTCGTTTCCAATGGTAGAGACTCGGAATACAGTATCCTTAACAAAGGCCTCAGAAGCCGTCTCAGAAGCAGAAGTTCTTTTCTAATTTCTTCCTGCCTTTCTGTCTCTCACTCCCCTTCTTCCCCAAGGCTTGCCATGAATACTAGAATCCATTTTCCCTAAGGTAGGTCATAGAAACCAGAAGCCTTTTTCCCAAAGCTAGCCCTAAAAACCTAAAACTAGTACCCTATCTTTCTTCTCCTTGGCCTTTCTGTATAAAAACTAGCATAAAGAAATGACCTTACTCACCTTATTTGACTGTAAGTTATAAGACCCCCCCCTTCCAGAGAGGGGTCTGCCCCATACACAGAGGGAAGGAATGACAAATAGAGAGGCTGAGAAGTACCTGGATGGGCCTTGGGGGTGTCCCCCATCAGTCTGTTAGCAGTACACCATACCCTTTTGTCCAATCATATTTCTATAGGACTGTCCACATTTTGTTGAATCTAAGCATCACAATGGGCAATTTCCTTTGTATCTCTGGTTTCATCCTAAAGGTTCCTGTGTAGATATTAACAAAAACTGTATGCCTTTCCTCCTATTAATCTCCCTCTTTGCCATGCTTTTCAGCAAACTGTCAGAGGGCAAAAGGGAAGCTTTCCCTAGACCCCAAAATGACCTATTTCAAAAGTGGGTCTATGGCACACTCAAACACACATATACACAAAACCACAGGGAATTAATATAAACCAGAGGCAATGCCAGTAATAACCAGATCACGTTTTTGCCTCAGCATCTATTTTAATTTAATTTAATCTGCCAGGTGTGATTCTTATTCCACCAACTCCCATCCCACCTACCTCCCCTTTGGATGAACAGGTGGTTAGGATGAATTTGGAATGTTATCTCAGTGAAAATAAAGAGCCACTGAAAAAGATTTGCTCAGATATACATGTCACATCCTTCTATGTGTAAAGGGCTTGAAACAGAGATAGGTCTATAGTTCAGGAAATGATCACAACCCCACAGAGAATAATTCTTATGTTTCTTACTTAGGTAAATGAGTAGATGTTGATACCATTTACTGAAACGGGTAAGATTGCAGAGTGAACAAAACATGGAATGGGAAGTAAGTGGTTAAAATTACATAGAACCTCTGTAAGTTGACCAAAGGAGTGTAACTAACAGGTCAGCATACAGAGGTGGTCAACATAAGGAACCAGGCCTACGATACTGATATGTACATGTGCTGCATGTCTGGTCTGTGAAAATTAGGTCAACTTCAAAAGGTTGTCAAGTGCAGGGAGGTGGTCAGCCACGAAGGTTCTACCGTATTTGCTTTAGAAGTAAATATGATATCTGCGGTACTTAGAGGATGAACAAATAGAAATGTCCATGGAAAGATTGAGATGGAGATAGCGTCACCGTGGAAGTCATCAATGTAAATGTCAACAATCAATGACATAAAGGGGCTTGTCCTGAAGTCAGTGCAACAAAGATAATAAGAGAAAATGGAGGTGGAGGAGAAGATGGCTAATGATGGGATCCTGGGAAACACTGACATTGAAAGACTGAGTCATTATTGTCAAAAGGAATGAAAAGGAGTGGCCAGAAAGTGCACTTACCACCCGGATTTTGTACAATCTCAGAAGACAAGGGAGGTACGAGTTTCATAAAGAGAATAATAGTGCTAAATACCATTAACCAAAACTTAAAAACAGTAGATCACTAGCAAATATCTATGGAATTTGGTCAGAACTGGTCATTGGTGGCTGTAATGAGAATAATTTCAGTATAGTGAGGAGAAAAGATAGCGGATTGCCGTGGACTGAGGAATAATTAATAAGGAAGAAATGGAAGACTCTAGATAATTCTCTCAATCTGTTTTTGGTTCCAGAGATTTGATTCCTCTCAATTTCCTTAGATTCTGGTAATTATCTCCATGCTTTGACCTCTGCATAATACCCCTTCTTGTGCTCAGAGATCCTTGCCTTTAATTATTTTTTTCCCCATGCTGCATGCTTGCCAAAATTTTAAGCATCTATCACAACTCTACTCAGGTAATTCAATAAAATAAGACATAACCTGGATTTATGAACAATTTTCTATGAAAACGCAGGAAATATTTGCCCCTTAGTTTCCCATTGATAAAATAAGGAAAAGAATAAACACACTGGCTATCAGAAAAAAAAATGATATGAGAAAACAGAAAACAAAGGCATAAGTACAATAAAAATTGGGGTTATTCCTAACAAGTCAACTTCTGGATAGAACAGAACGCAATACTCCCCAACTTATCCCAACAAAGATTTCAGATGCATGACAAGTTTATGTACATAAATGATGGTCAAAATGAACATTCAAACTGTTCTACATCATACATCCTGAGCACAAACACCAGGGCAGGAAGAGTTCAGCCCTGGCGAAGTGATTTTAAACGTGGATAATAATTGCTGTCTTCATACCCTGTATCTAACCCTCAGTATGAGAAGTTGGAGTCAACTGTCTTCTTTACCTCAGCAGTTTCTTCCCCTACAGTGCAACCTTTGGCCAGGCTGTTGTATTTTTGCATGTGATGGTATACAGCAGGCAAAATGAGCTGCAGATTATTCTGGACTTAAAACTATAGCTCGTAGAAGGACAGGGCTTTCTAGAGATTGAAATCTACATATGGCTCCAGCCTTCGGCATACAGAGGAGGTGGATCCACACACTGAGTACAGCTATAAATCTTGGACAGAATGCATTGAGGAGCTATTTGGGGCCCCTGCAAAGTAAATAATATCAGGCAAACTGTGGGGAAAAGCACCAGAATATGAAATACCATTGAACGGGGGACAGAGATAGGTTTATCATCTTTTTTCTTTTGGCATCTCCCAATGTTGAATCAAGGAAGCTTGAAACCAGTAGGAATCCATGCACAGAGCTCCTGGGGACACCTTCTAGTTTTGTACCCAGGAATAGGCATGAAGTATTAGAGAGAGTGGAGGAAATCCTTTTTTAAATTATGTTTTCATTTATTTCTTATTTTTTAAGTTCTCCTCACTCCCTGCCAAGACCTCAGGCAATCCTATAGTGCCTGTAGTGGTAGCAACAGTAGTGAAGGGGGTAACCACAGAACCCTAAAACTCTGAACTGCTTTTTGTGATCAGAGGAGTCGTGGTTCCAATAGGGTGGATCTATTTTCCTAGTGCTCTTGTTTCCTCTCTCTGCTCTTCCATCACACGGCTTATCAGGCAAAGTAACAAAAAGTACACAGTAAAGCAAGGTGAGCAGAGCCCCAAATCTCTGGAACCAAAAAGAGAGAAGCCTAAAGGTGTGAAGGTAATCACAGACAGAGAAGAAGGAACTCAGAAAACGGGCCTGGACCTCATAGAAGCTCACTCACAAGTATGCATATGTGAATTTACTCCCAAACAGCATAGCCTACCACAGCCTTTGAGAACTGGAACAGGGGTAGACTACCATCCAAATCCCAACTGAACACAGGCTGAAGCCCAAATCACACCACAACCCACAGAAGACTGATGAGAACGTCAGCCTCAACTCCTGTGACTGATTCTCTGCTAAACAGATGTATTATTAACATTCTCTATAAGATTAACATAAGATCCAATGTCTTCAAAATAATGAAAATGCAATACAAACTGCATTTGAAAAACCAGGAAAATCTCAGTTCAGATAGAAAATGACAGTCATGGTGTACATATACCACAGGGAATATTATACAGCCTTAAAGAAAGATGGAGACTTTACCTCTTTCATGTTTACATGATTGGAGCTGGAAGATATTCTTCTTAGCAAAGTATCTCAAGAATGGAAGAAAAAGTATCCAATGTACTCAGCCCTACTATGAAACTAATATATACATTTCATATGAAAGCTATAAGCCAATTATGGCACAAGAATATGGGGAAAGGGTCAAAGGAGGGGAGGGGAGGGGAGAGGATGGGTGGAGGGAGGTAATTAGTGGTATCACACCTACAGTGCATCTCAGAAGGGTACAGGTGAAACTTACTAAATGCAGAATATAAATGTCTGAACACAATAACTAAGAAAATGCCATAAAGACTATGTTAACCAATTCAATGAGAATATTTGAAATTGTATATAAAACCAGAACATTGTACCCCATGATCGCATTAATGTACACAGCTATGATTTAATAATAAAAAAAAAGATTAATGAAAGATACTTTACTAGAAACTAAAAAAAAAAAAAGAAAGAAAATGACAGTCAGAAGAAGAATGTCAGACAGATAATTATCTGTCAAAGACTATAAAGTAGCCATTATAGAAATGCTTCAACAGTAAGGATAAATAATCTTGGAATAAATGGAAAGATGGAAAAGTATCAGCAAAGATGTAGAAGATACACAGAGGGACCAAATGTAAGTTTAAAAACTGAAAAATGCAACAGAGGAAATTTTAAAACTCACTAAAGGGGATGGATAGCAAAGTAAAAATGACAGTGGAAAGAATCAGTGAACTTGAAGATAAATCAATCTAAATTATCCAACCTGAATAGCACGAAGGAAAAGAAGTAAATGCAAAACTGAACAGTGAATGATATTATGTAACTGTAACATAGTATTAATGGTTCTAACTTGTGTTCCATCAGAATCCCAGGGGGAAAGGGGAAAAAATATTGCAGCAAAAGTTGCTTAAAGAAATACTGGCTAAAACCTCTCAATTTGGCAAAAGATATAATCCTAAGGATTTGAGAAGCTCAACAAGTCCCAAACACAATAAACCCAAAAGTTCATGCCCGGACACATCACTTTAAAACTGCTGAAAACTAAATACAAAGCAAAAATTATTCTTTTTATTAAATCATAACTATGTACATTAATGCATTTATGGGGTATAATGTGCTGATTTTATATACAATTTGGAATGCTTACATCAAACTGGATAACATAGCCTTCACCTCACTTGCTTAATTGTTGTGTTAAGACATTTATACTCTACTCTTAATAGATTTGACATGTACCCTTGCATTATGCACAGTAGATGAGGTCCCACCAATTACCCTCCCTCCACCTGGCCTCCCCAATATTCTCCCCTGACCCTCTTTTTCCCTTCTTCATTTTGGGCTATATTTATGTTTTATCATTCTTATGAAAGTGTGGGTGATTATATATTGGTTTCATAATAGTACTGAGTACATTAGATACTTTTTCTTCCATTCTTGAGATACTTTACTAAGAAGAATATATCCAGGCTCGGCGCCTGTGGCTCATCGGGCTAAGGCGCCAGCCACGTACACCTGAGCTGGCGGGTTCGAATCCAGGCTGGGCCCGCCCAACAACAATGATGGCTGCAACCAAAAAATGGCCAAACATTGTGGCGGGCGCCTGTAGTTCCAGCTACTTGGGAGGCGGAGGCAGGAGACTTGCTTGAGCCCAGGAATTGGAGGTTGCTGTGAGCTGTGATGCCACAGCACTCTACCCAGGGTGACAGCTTAAGGCTCTG
>CAUYRH010101220.1:0-15349 GCA_963574655.1 Perodicticus potto | reverse complement strand
CTACAAAGCTTTTGATTGTTTTGTTTATTCTGGTTTTTATAATAAAGGAGTTCTGCTTTTACCACTCCACCTATTTTCTGCATTTTTCAGGATTTTTATTTACTTTTTTAAGCCAGTACTTTTTTTTTTTTTTTTTTTTTTTGAGACATAGCCTCAAGCTATCACCCTGGATAGAGTGCTGTGGCATCACAGCTCACAGCAACCTCCAATTCCTGGGCTCAAGCGAGTCTCCTGCCTCCGCCTCCCAAGTAGCTGGGACCACAGGCACCTGCCACAACGCCCAGACATTTTTTGGTTGCAGCCGTCATTATTTGGCGGGCCCTGGCTGGATTCGAACCCACCAGCTTAAGCATACATGGCTGGCGCCGAGCCAAGCCAGTACTTTTGTTCTATAACATGTAAAGTATGGGAATGGGGGAAGCTCTGTGAATGAATAAATTTAGGAAATGCTGGGTTGCATATTGAAGAGATACATGTTACACATATACATGTTATGTGCATATATACCCTATGTACACATACTTTAACGTTAGCCCCAGCATTCTGAAGGACTTGTTTTGTGAAACATACATTAGAGTTTAAAAACATGGAGGTCAGAATCCCAATGCATACGGTTATAGTTGCCTAAAAGTAATAATTTTTATTTCACTTTGGTTCTTTCCTAAATCCTGAATACTATTACAGAAAAATCTAAACTTTTTTCTGAAAGCATAAGGATCAGCATTTACTAATTCATAATTACTACTTAGAAACAACAAAATCAAGGCTTGTGCCCTTCACATTTGAGTAGTGTTGTCCTATGTTGACAGTAGTTCTCACACTTGGAAAACAGTGGTTTGTGATATATATTTTTTTTCTTTAAATGGTCTAACTTCCTGAGTTTTAAAATCATTTCTGTATTTCTTTACTTCTCTTTAAGGTTCTTGCAGATTTTTTCCTGATTTATTAGTCTGGCTCTACTACATTTTTAGTTGAGTGACTTCCAGAGTGTGAACACAGTTTTCATGGTGTCTTAGGTTTCGTTAGTTTTGGAAATTAAACAGGTCTATTCTCTGTCCAGGACATTTTGCCCCCTCTAAGGAGGGGTGTAATATGCACCTATTTTCCAGACTTTTGGACCGGGTTACCTTTCTTTTTTCTTGGATGGTCTCTTGGCACTGTATTCAGTGACCTGCGTTTGCTGTTCAAGTTATTCATGTATCCTATCTTTTCTTACTACTCTTGAGCATTCAGGAGGTAGCTCTTTGACTTGATCCTCTGTTGTAGTTTGTTTTACTTTCGGGTTTTTGGTTTTATTTAGGCTGATAAGTCTCCAGCAGCTTCCAACTGTGCTCCTTTCAGGCCTGCTGACCACCTACCTTCTGGGCTGCTCCATTGGCTGACCCACTCTTACTTCCAGTCATCGAGCCCCAGACTGATCTGTTATCTTGCTCCCTAAATCATATCCAACTTCATCTATTTCTTCTGAGATGCAGGCATAAAACTTGATTTTCTCTTGTCCATACTTAGTGATCTACCAAATCGTACTCGTTCTTCTTTCAAAATGCTCTTTATTCATTCCTTCCCTTTGGTCTTGCTGTTTCCAGCTTCATGTTGTACTTCTTTCTATCCTGGGCTTTGCCTGGGCTCCTTGACTGCAGTCCCTCAGGGCAGGTATTTGAGCCACTGTGATTTGGCTGTGTGGGCTCTGCTGGCTATCTTTGTAAGCCTTTTACTTTAATGATCCTATCTCATCCACTTATAAAACCCCACTGAAAGTTTAGCTATGTGTACATTACTTTAAAAAAAAAAAACTGGCTCTGATGCTTCTCACTTGAAAGTTGCTGAATGATGGTTCTGAGTATTTGTCTCTATCCCAACTCATTAAACTGGGAATATGATTTCTAGTAATAAAACTTAACAAAATTTCAGTAAAGCATCCAATTTGTGAAAGTTCTGTTAATTTGAGATTTTACCATATAGTAAATTATAAATGTTGAAATTTAATGTTGATAAGGCTGATGTATGAAAAACTATGATTAAAGAATTCACAGATTATAACCAATTATATGTTACACTAAAGTTTCATTTCGAAGGCTCAGCGCCTGTGGCTCAAGCGGCTAAGGTGCCAGCCACATACACCTGAGCTGGCGGGTTCAAATCCAGTCTGGGCCCGCCAAACAACAATGATGGCTGCAACCAAAAACATTAGCCAGGCGTTGTGGCGGGTGCCTGTAGTCCCAGCTACTTGGGAGGTGGAGGCAGGAGAATCGCTTGAGCCCAGGAGTTGGAGGTTGCTGTGAGCTGTGATGCCATAGCACTCTACCCAGGGTGACAGCTTGAGGCTCTGTCTCAAAAAAAAAAAAAAAAAGTTTCATTTTGAAGGTATGGATATTGAGTAAGACAATGTATACATTGCTTTCAGGTGAGTGTGTACATATAAGTAGGTTAAGTGTTTCCTTTAACAGCTATAGGAAAAGTGATTTCAAACACATTCTGATTAACTGTCATGCAACAGTGAATGAAACTATAGTTTTACATTAAAAAGATGCCCCCCTCCACCCCCAAAAAAGTGCTGAGGAGGACTTGTTTGTCTTCTTGACAATTTGGTGCAAACTAAAGTGAATATAAGCACATACTCTGTGTTGTACACATGTGATCTGAAAATAATTAGCCCTCAACTGTGCTCCTCTTTATTCTGTTGCATTTATATTTTTCAGAAGTTGATTTATTTGCAACATGTTTGTGAAGCCTAATTCCTCTAAAGTATCTTGTTAAGTATGAGTTCTTGATACAAAACTATAGGGAAAATCTGGATTTTTTTATTTTAACAAATATTTTCTTTTTTTTTTAAACATTTTTTTTTTTTGCAGTTTTTGGCCAGGGCTGGGTTTGAACCTGCCACCTCTGGCATACGGGCCAGCACCCTACTGCTTTGAGCCACAGGTGCCGCCCTATTTTAGTGTTCTTTACATTAAAAAAAATTTAATTGTCAGTTGGGAACATGGATTAATAGTTTTCAAAATAAGCTACTTGAAGTTTAAGTTTGAAAACCTTATTTGAGAAAATATAAAAGTTAATGAAGTAAATTATGTAAAATCAAGAATAGTGATAGAATTTATTTTTATTTATTTAATTTTTTTTGTGTTACAGTTTTGGCCAGGACCGGGCTTGAACCTGCCACCCCTCGTATGTGAGGCTGGCGCCCTACTTCTTGAGCCACAGGTGCCGCCCCTATAATAGAATTTTTTTGAGATATCCCATATTATACTGGAGCTCACCAGTGAAGACTGGGCTACTGTCCCAGTCATAATAGTGTAGTGACAGAAAGTAGTAGCAGTCTTAACATGTAGAATGTTCTTTATGATTATTTAAAATATGGGTTTAATTACTGTAGAGATGGCACATGCTGTTGGAGAGATGCTTTTGTGACTCTTCCTTCTCTATAAACAGTAACCTAAAAAAAAAAAAATCACTCTTAAAGTGACAAAAAATAGGTGTATAGACCATGAGGGAAATTCAGTAGAATTTTTTGCAACAATTAATAAAAAGAAAGCCTTATCTTGACAAGGGGCATTTCAATGAAAAACAAAAGGACAGCCTGGTAGCTAGTGTCTATAAACCTTGCACTCTGGGGGTTAGATGTGGGAGGATTGCTTGAGGCCTGGAGTTCAAGACTAGCTTGAGCAAGAGCAAGATCCTGTCTTTACAAAAAAATAGAAAATTATCTGGGTACAGTGGCCTGTGTCTATAATCCCAGCTGCTTGGGAAGCTGAGGCAGAAGGATTGTTTGAGGCTAGGAATTTGAGGTTGCAGTGAGCTCTGATGACACCATTGCACTCTGGCCTAGGTGACAGAGTTAGACTCTGCCTTGAAAACAAAACAAAAACAAGTACAAAAAAATGGTAGAGGTTTACCTCTGTTTCAAAATTGTCATCTAAGGTGAAGCTGATGTTACCAAGGTTTCTCCTTTGTTAGAGATACAACCAGATTGTTTTGAGTCAAAAGTGGGGAGCAAGGATTTAAAAAGAAGTACTCTCCTAAAAGAAAACCCCCCCTTATTGAAGGTTATCATTCATCAAATGGCAGATTTTTATGAGTTTGGAAGACAACTCAAATAATTGATTGAGGGACTCTTTTTTCCCTAATTATTCATTCTTAACTTTTAAATGCAAACTTTGGTGCAAGTATCTATCTCCTCACACTCTTTCTCTAATATTTATAATGTCTGAAAATACTGCATTTCTAAGTGCTTTATAGTGTAGGAAATTTTCAGCAAAATCCTTTTTAGCAAATGTAGCACCACCCGTACAGAAAGGAGGATGCAGATCTGACCAGTGGAACCCCTGATGGAGCAGGTGACAGCCAGCTAACTGCATTGTGGGAAATTGCCTTCAAAGCAAGCAAACAAACAAACATAAAAGCTCCAGATTAAATAAAGAGAGCTAAGGGCTCGGCGCCTGTGGCTCAACGGACTAAGGCACCAGCCACATACACCTGAGCTGGCGGGTTCAAATCCAGCCCGGGCCCGCCAAACAACAATGACGGCTGCAACCGAAAAATAGCCGGGCGTTGTGGCGGGCACCTGTAGTCCCAGCTTCTTTGGAGGCAGAGGCAGAAGACTCGCTCAAGCCCAGGAATTGGAAGTTGCTGTGAGCTGTGATGCCACGGCACTCTATCCAGGGGGACAGCTTGAGGCTCTGTCTCAAAAAACAACAACAACAACAAAAATAAAATAAAATAAAGAGAGCTAAGGCTGTTTATCCTTTTGAACCAGTTTGTAGAGAATTGGGAAGTGCATTTGAAAGTTTTGCTCAGCTAGGGAAAGTTACCAATCAGAATTTTTGAAATCAGGGTTAAATTATTTAGCTTAGTGGAAAGAAAAGTAATGAAAGGGTTTTAAAGCCCTGATAATAGCTTCGTGTTCACTCAGTGGTGTGTGCTGGTTTCAGAATCTACTAGTGAGCAGTTTATCAAGGCCCCACACTCGCCAACTACAGGGCTGTTCACTGCACATGAGGGAAATTTGGAAATTAGTTGAATACGGTTGTGGAAACTATGAGGTGAAATAGTTCATTTACATGAAAGTTACAGCATTTGTGCAGTCAGTCCTGAGTCTGCATCTCACTGGAGTGGGAGGGACTTGCCACCTGCATGTGCCCACTGGTGCCTTTGTGCCTCTTCTGCCGGGAGCCTGTCTGGATCGCCACTCTCAATTACCTGAAGACGTTTCCCCAGGCATCTCAAAGGAGGGCAGAGTGGCTGTAGTTTGTATCTGCCTATTTGTGTTAGTCTAGGTTCTGAAAACACCTTGTGGGACTGAAGCTGAAGAGAAATTTCTGAGATACTGACGGGCAGTGAAAGCTCTTATAGCAGCTTTTCCAGAGTTCTTGAACTCACGTAATAGCAGCTCATCCATTCACTAGTGAGAGATAGAACACACTTTCCAAGCTGGTGTTTTAAAGTGTTCTGTTAAATATGTATTTCATGATGGAATGAAAGATTCAGTGAATTTTAAGGTGGAATGACATTTCAGACCTTGAACTTGGTCAGCTGCTTAGGCTACACCCCCAGGAGTCAGAAGACAAAGACGCCGTCCTTTCTGCTGCCGACCAGTTACATTTTGATGGGAATTTTGGAAAAGTTCTGCCTTTGGTGTCATCACTTATCAAAAGTATTGTGGAATTTTTAGGCAATGTTAATTTACTTTATTTTGACTTAAATAAGCAAGCTTGGTTTAATGTTTAAGTACTATGTTAGGAATTTCAAGGATATTGGAAACCTTTATAGTAACGTTAACTAGAGTAGTAGCAATTGCCTACTTTGTGTCAGGGACTTTTCTAAGCATTTTATTTATTTATTTATTTTTTTGAGACAGAGCCTCAAGCTGTCACCCTGGATAGAGTGCTTTGGCATCACAGCTCACAGCAACCTCCAATTCCTGGGCTGGAGCGAGTCTCCTGCCTCCGCCTCCCAAGTAGCTGGGACTACAGGCGCCCACCACAACGCCCGGCCATTTTTTGGTTGCAGCCGTCATTGTTGTTTGGCGGGCTCTGGATTCGAACCCGCCAGCTCAGGTGTACGTGGCTGGCACCTTAGCCCACTGAGCCACAGGCGCCGAGCCAAACATTTTATTTTTATAACACATTTATTTATTCCTCACAACCACCCCATGCAACAGGAAGTACAGTGTTATTTTTCCCAATACAGATAATGAAATATAGGTCCAGAAGTTAAAGAATCTGCCCAGTGGTGGAGCTAGAATTTTGAAGTTCCACATACATTTACATACTAGCTATTTGAAACAGTCTTGTCACTGCTCAGAACCTCTTGAACCATTTTTGTAGAGAAATGCTGCTTGTTGGATAACCCAGCACCAACCCAGACATAACTGCAAAAAAAAGATGTGCTGAGTAATATTTAGTTATGTCCTGTGAGCTCTTTTTTCTGTTTCACTTTTTGAAGGGTCCAGTTGCCATTTGCTAAGTTGATTTCATAACATACAATAATGAATTGCAGGCCTCAATTTGAAAAACCTACATGGTGTAGATGATCGTGATCAAATGTAATACCATTTTTCCTTGTCTTAATCTAAAGTGAATGGAAAATGCTTGGAAATAAAATAACATGCAAGTACCAGTCTAGATCATTGAATAAATGTGATTCAGTCAAGATAATTGAATAAAAGCATTGTGCTGAAACTGAGAACTGAAATTCATTTCTTAGCGGTTAAAACTAGTTTACTTGGGCAAACTAGTCAGTCTATATATAGCACCTATTACGTATAATGTGATGTCTGTTTTCTGCAAGTTTTCAAGTTCTCCAAAGCAGTTTATTGCAAGTGATGCTCGCGCACCATACTTGGATATCACATAGTAATTAAAGTAGGAAGAATATAGATGTTAACTAAATTAAGATTTGTTTATGAATTTAACAAAAGGCTTTGAGTGCTTGTGTATGGAGTTTTAGGATTTAAAAGGACTTCTATGAATTGTTCAGGTACTAAGTCTAAGAGAACAAGAATTGTTCTTAGCTGTTCAGAGGAGAAAATTCCAGACTTAATGATGCCTTAGATTTCTTGTAATCATAAAGTTTATGTGTGTTTTGGGGGAATTAATCAAATTAGAATGTGTACATTATTATTAGATGATTAGAAGGGCAAAGATGATCACAAAAAGTCTGCTACATCAATTTATTTAGTAAAGGGTTGAGGGTCTGCTAATTTCAAAGCTCTGCTAGTTTTTAAGAGTGGGAAATGCCACATACACCTGAGCTGGTGGGTTCAAACCCAGCCTGGGCCCGCCAAACAACAATGACGGCTGCAACCAAAAAATAGCTGGGCGTTGTGGCAGGCGCCTGTAGTCCCAGCTACTTGGGAGGCGGAGGCAGGAGACCTGCTTGAGCCCAGGAATTGGAGGTTGCTGTGAGCTGTGATGCCCTGGCACTCTATCCAGGGTGACAGCTTGAGGCTCTGTCTCAAAAAAAAAAAAAAAAGATTATGATAGCCTGTATAGTGGCTTTAGAATTTAAAGGGAACATTCATTCTTACTCCTACTGTCATTGTATAATGGTGAATGGGGATAGTAAGTTGTCACATTCTCTGAGCTAGTCCTCACGTGACAGATGTCAGCAGAGGCAGGTGTCTGGTTACTTCTGCTAGCGACATAGAGGTCTCATCCTCTTTTCAGCATCATTTTGAGCGGGTCATTTCAATTTCCGCTTGGCTGCAGCATGGTTTTGTCACATTCTACTCTGTTGGAGCTATCTGTGAAAGCCGCGCCTGCTGGCACTTACTACTGTTGAGAGCTTTTTCAAAAGAGACCTTTTCCTTGATCAATCTCTCTTTGGCTTTGGTGTTGTCAGACTACAAGTTTCATGAACTGACCACCTTTGGCTTCTGTTTTCTGGCCTCCAGATTCTTCTACTTTATAGTCTATCTCTTGTAAGAATTCTCCTTTTTGGGGGTGTTAGTGAGAGGCAGGGGACTTCCATGTTCTTTGAGTATGAGCTTCATTCCTCATTTCTCTTCATGGTTTGAATATTGTACCTGTTCTGATAAAAACATTTTCACCTTTTTGCCAGTTACTAATTTCTTTTTTTTGAGACAGAGCCTCAAGTTGCCGCCCTAGGTAGAGTGCTGTGAAATCACAGCTCACAGCAACCTCCAATTCTTGGACCCAAGCGAGTCCTCCGCCTCCCAAGTAGCTGGGACTACAGGAGCCTGCTACAATGCCCGGCTATTTTTGTTGTTGTTGTAGTTGTAGTTGTCATTGTTTAGCAGGCCCAGGCCCATGCACGAACCTGCTAACCACTGTGCACAGGCACCAAGCCCTAAATTTATTTCTTTAGGTATGATTTCCTTCGGGCTATAATTCTGTATTTTTAAACTGCCTACTTGGGCATTTCATTTTGGTGGGTTTTTTAAAAACAAAATCACTTTACATTAAACACATCTAAAATTAAGTTCATCTTCTATCCAGTTTTTTGCTGCTTCACATAGCTTATCTATTTGTTTAATAATCCCAGCTTTCTTAAATAGGGTCATTTCTCTAACTGCCTTTAACCCCTGGGTTTTTTTTTTTTTTTGGTAGAGACAGAATCTCACTTTATCACCCTTGGTAGAGTGCCATGGCGTCACACAACTCACAGCAACCTCCAACTCCTGGGCTTAGGCGATTGCCTCAGCCTCCCAAGTAGCTGGGACTACAGGCACCCACCACAACGCCTGACTATTTTTCTGTTTTTGCAGTTCGGCCAAGGCCGAGTTTGAACTCGCCAACTTCAGTATATGGGGACAGCGCCCTACTCTATGAACCACAGGTGCTCCCCAACCCCTGGGGTTTTGCCAGTATGAAAATTTTTAAATTGAGTGTTCAACCTCGTCATAGAGATAATTTCATATAAACACATTTATATTTCATGATTATCATTTAACCTGGAGCTGCTATGAGATTTTATATTTGTGAGTTCATATTTATTTATAATTATATTGTTGTCAGATAATTACCTGAAGCAGAGGCTACAGTTGGTTGAGATCCTGCAGGCCAACTATGGCTCCAGTATGTTTTTCATAACTTTTCAGGAACAGTATGCTTTCTTCAATCTTGAAAGGTGTCAAAGTGCAGCAGGCACTCCGACCTCTGAGTATCATACATGCTAGCACATTTACTTCCTGTTCAAGATCTAGTGAGTACGTTTTGTAACTACCGTAATTCCAAGGTATAGATGAGCATAAATAGCGATAACTGTCTTGGGATAATGAAGATCAAGGCTCTCTCAAATCTCACAACAGGCTCACTCTGTTGGCTAGACTAGGGTGACAAAAATCAGAGAAACTTCTAACGCTTTTGTCTGTTTGCCTTCATTGATAATTGAAGAAAACATCAAACTTTGGTCAGAAGTTGGTGAAAATATAATACGCAGTTTTTTCCCCACCTTATATTCACAGTTCTATTCATAGAACCTCTGAATTCTATTCATGAACCCCACTGAAATCTCACTCCCACCTATCTCAACATCCCATTTTTTTTCTCTCCCATGGATAACCACTTCTATTGATTTTTCAGTTGGCCTTCCCAATTTTTCTTTTTGAAAAGAACAAATCTATACTACATGGTAGTATTCTTCCCCTGTCCCACCTTTTCTTGGTAAAAAGTACCTTCCTTTTTTCAGTTAAGAAAAAAAAAATCACTATTTTATCAGTATGTGGAGGTCCTTGCTCCATTGAGTGGATATACCATAATTTAGTCCTTGTGTCCCCTGTGGATGGTTGAGGTTGATTTGAACCTTTTACAGTGACTAAACTTAACTTTATGACTTCTTGTGGCTTTGGCTAGTTTATTTTGGGGATAGATTCCTAGAAGTGGATTACTAGAATAAAGATGCAGCAAACTCCTGTCTGTATCACTGAGCATTTCCGCTAGCAATAGCTAAGTTGTTTTGAATGTTTAATGTAGCATTTATCAAGTTCTGGAATCAGAGATAAGTTGTCGGAGGTTAGAAAGTATAGATTTGGGAGACAGCCTTTGTCATCCTGAATTCTTTCCTCAGCTCTGTCACTCACATCCAAGTCAGGTCAGTTGCCATGATTTTGCCTTCGTGTTGTCTTATCCATCCAAACTTCCTTTTCGCATAGTTGGTGAGGTTCTGATGGGGTCTCTCTGTTGACCTCACTGCCCCATGTCCTCTCTGAGGCTACTCCCCAGAACTGTCAGTTGTGTAGCTTCACTTCTCTAACCACCCCCCCCCCATGGCTCTGCTACCCACGTAGAAGAAAGGCCTTACGTCCTTTTGCACAAACCCACTCACTTGCCTCTCAGAATTTCTTGTAAGATCCTCCGTTAAGCTTCCTGCTATTTGTTTTTCCAGCTCTTGCTAATCTTCCCTTTTACAATACCCTCCCTGTTCCTATACTACTGTTCATCCTATCTATCCTTTGAGAAATGCTTTAAAGAACGCAAAAGCCTTCTGGATCGTGTAGCCTGAAATGACATCTTTCCCCTATGAACTTGTGTTGCCATTTTTGTCTGCATCTTCAATATGGTAGCAAATAAGACATGCCTTCTGATATCTTTAATATCTTTGAGTACTTCTACGTCTGTATCTTCACCTGTTTATATATTGTTACAGGAGAATATAAACCCCTCTTGGGGTAATGTTTTACGTAAATAAGTACTTTGTAAAACTTCTTTCTGACTGTGTGTAGTGGCTCACACCTGTAATCCCAGCACTTTGGGTGGTTGAGGCAGGAGGATCACTAGAGGCCAAGAGTTCAAGACCAGCCTGGGCAACATAATGAGACTGAGACTGAAGAGAAAGGATTGCTTGAGCTCAGGGGTTCGAGGCTGCAGTGAGCTATGATCATGCTGCAGCACTCCAGCCTGGGGCGACAAAGCAAGATCCTATCTCTTGGGCGGCACCTGTGGCTCAGCGAGTAGGGCGCTGGCTCCATATACCGAGGGTGGCGGATTCAAACCCGGCCCTGGCCGAACTGCAACAAAAAATAGCCGGGCTTTGTGGTAGGCGCCTGTAGTCCCAGCTACTCAGGAGACTGCGGCAAGAGAATGGCCTAAGCCTAGGAGTTGCAGGTTGCTGTGAGCTGTGTGACGCCACGGCACTCTACCGAGGGCCATAAAGTGAGACTCTGTCTCTACAAAAAAAAAAAAAAGATCCTATCTCTTTGGAAAAAAAAAGCTTTCTTTCTGGAGAATACTCAGTAATACTGCTTTTAGTGCTGATGCTGTTTTTTTTTTTTTTGGCCGGGGCCAGGTTTGAACCCACCACCTCTGGTATATGGGGCCGGCGCCCTACTCCTTTCAGCCACAGGCGCTGCCCTGTTTTAGTGCTGATGCTAAGACCCATGTGTACATAGAACTTGGTCATCTTGCAGAGATGCGTTCCTTTCTGTGAATGAACTGCACTTCTGAGGTTTATAGCTAGCATACTTTAAGTCTAGTTTCTGTTTTTCTTAACAGCTTTATTGAGGTATAATTCCCATACTGTTAAATTCATTCATTTTAAATGTGTAATTCAGTGATTTTTGGTAGAGTTAAGAGTTGTACAGCCATCATCATAATTCAATTTTAGAACATTTCCATCACCCCAGAAAAGATGCCTTTTGCCTCTTTGCAGTTATTCTCCATTCTCACTGCTGCCCAGACAACCACTTATCTACTTTCTGTAGATTTACCTATTCTGAATGTTTTGTATAATGAATGGAATCATATAATAGGTGGTCTTTGCATCAGGCACTCATTTAACATTTTTAAAGTTCATCCATGCTGCATTAGTATTGCATTTTTTTATTGCAAATAGTGTTCTGTTTATAACTGCATTACGTTTTGCTTATCTATTGACCTGGGGATGGACATTTTGGTTATTGCACTTTTTGGCTATTATAAATAATGTGATGTGTACATTTATGTACAAGTTTTTGAGTAGATGTATATTTTCTTGGTTTTTAGGTAGATTCCTAGTAGTGGAATTGATGGGTCATGTGGTAAATTTATGTTTACTAAACCTAGTCTTTGAACACCCCAAATGTTTAATTATAAACTTTTTAGACATAAACAAGGAAATTCAAACATTTATGATACATTCAGGTCTTGAGAATTTGACTTTGTATTATTTGAGAAGCAGAGCCCATTTCCCCTTGGGGTACATGTTTTTTACTTATGATTTTATAGCCATGGGCTTAAAAGTATTAAATGGTTTTCTTTCTTTCTTTTTCTTTTTTTTAGACAGAGTCTCACTATGTCGCCCTTGGTAGAGTGCTGTGGCATCACAGTTCAGAACAACCTCAAACTCTTGGGTTTAAGTGATTCTCTTGGCTCAGCCTCCCAAGTAGCTGGGACTACAGTTGCCTGCCACAATGCCCGGCTATTTTTTTATTGTAGTTGTCATTGTTGTTTAGCAGACCTGGGCCGTGTTCAAATCTGCCTGCCTTGGTGTATGTGGCTGGTGCCGTAACCCCAGGGCTACGGGTACAGAGCCTTAAATGGCTTTCTTGAAGTAAGTAGAGCTAAAACTTAACTTTTGTCACTAGAAAGCCATTTTTAGGGTAGTTATTGAAATTTTTAATGCTCCTTATCAATTGTAATTGTTTATATGGGAATTCCCTTAATTTTATATAGACAGGGGATAATCAATTTAAATCTTTTAATTAAGTACAAGTTTTGCAAGCCTTGAATTTTGGTAATGAAGTCATAAAGTCGTATCTAAAACAGTAGATTTAGATCTACTAGGTAGATTTAGAAATAGAATCCTAATTACTGAATACAAAAATTGTTGGCTTTTTTTTTTGAGACAGAGCCTCAAGCTGTCACCTGCATAGGGTGCCGTGGCATCACAGCTCACAGCAACCTCCAATTCCTAGGCTCAAGCGAGTCTCCTGCCTCTGCCTCCCAAGTAGCTGGGACTACAGGCGCCCGCCACAACACCTGGCCATTTTTAGGTTGCAGCCGTCATTGTTGTTTGACAGGCCTGGTCTGGAATCGAACCCTCCAGCTCAGGTGTACATGGCTGGCGCCTTAGCCGCTTGAGCCACAGGCGCCGAGCCAATTGTTGGCATATTTATAAGACATTATCCCCTGTCCTGGCATCTTCCAGTTAAAATTTCTTCTTAATAAAAAATGGCAAAAAATGGGCGGCGCCTGTGGCTCAAAGGAGTAGGGCGGCCGCACCGTATGCAGGAGGTGGCAGATTCAAACCCAGCCTGGGCCAAAAACTACAAAAAGAAAACACACACACACACACACACAAAAGGCAAAAATTAAAAATGATTAAAATTTAAATGCTACTCAGTGAAGATTCAAACAAAATAGAAAGTTTTTGTTTGTCTCTCTTTTGAGACAGGGTCTCACTATGTCACCCTTGGTAGAGTGCTATGGCAGCATAGCTCACAGCAACCTCAGACTCTTGGGATCAAGCAATTCTCTTACTTCAGCTTCCTGAGTAGCTGGGACTACAGGCGCCTGCCACAACGCCCAGCTATTTTTTTTTAGAGGTGGGCCTCACCCTTCTTGCTCAGGCTGGTTTTGAACCTATGAGCTCAGGCAATCCACCTGCCTCAGCCTCCCAGAGTGCTAGGATTATAGGCGTGAGCCACTGCGCCTGGCCTCAAAATAGAAAGCTTTAATACTTCACGAACTGTAAGAGTATACTTAATAATATGTGTGTACTGTAGGAGTATATTATTAAAATCCTGAACAGAGCTTTTTGTAAAGTTTATAGCTGAAAACTTTAGTTTTCTTGCTAGGCAGTTTTACCTAACCTTTGCTGTATGCTTCAAATCCAACTTGTCTGTATCAGCCTCTTTTTCTTTCTTTTCTTTTTTTTTGGAGACACAGTCTTACTTTGTTACCCTCCGTAGAGTGCTGTGGCGTCACAGCTCACAGCAACCTCCAGCTCTTGGGCTAAAGCAATTCTCTTGCCTCAGTCTCTCAAGTAGCTGGGACTACATGCACTCACCACAACACCCGGCTATTTTTTGTTGCAATTCTCATTGCTGTTTCAGCTGGTCAGAGTTGGGTTCGAACCTGCCACCCTTGGTATATGGGTCCACTGCCCTACCCACTGAGCCACAGACACCGCCCAGCCTCTTTCTTTTTCAGGCATTTCAATTCATTTAAAACTTCAATGGAATTTAAGAATTTCTTTATGGGCTCAGCACCAATAGCTCAGTGGTTACAGCGTCAGCCACATACACTGAGGCTGGCAGGTTCAAACCCAGCCGAGGCCCGCTAGACATCAACGATAATTGCAACAAAAAATAGCCGGGTGTTGCGTCGGGCACTTGTAGTCTCAGCTACTTGGGAGGCTGAAACAAGAGAATTGCTTAAGCCCCAGAGTTTGAGGTTGCTGTGAGCTGTGATATCCTGGCACTCCACTGAGGGTGACATAGTGAGACTCTGTCTCAAAAAAATAAAAAAAACTAAATAAAAATTTCTTAAGGAATTTAAGAATTTTTCTTCTCGTAACAAATTTATGAATTTGCTAGCTCTTCTTTGACTTATTTGTGGCAGTTTGAAATTATCATCTTATATTCTTTTGCTACAGTTGTCTTGGTTGTTTAGCAGGCCTGGGCAGGGTTCAAACCTGCCAGCCTCAGTGTAAGTGGCTGGCACCCTACTCACTGAGCTACGGGTGCTGAGCCTTTTAATCAGATTTTAAAAGTTACTAAATCAGGCTTGTCCCCCGTAGCACAGTGATTATGGTGCTGGCCACATAATACCGAGGCTGGCGGGTTCAAACCCAGCTGGGGACAGCTAAGCAACAATGACAAACTGCAGCCTGTAGTCCCAGGTACTTGGGAGGCTGAGGCAGGAGGATCACTTGAGCCCAAGAGTTTGAGGTTGCTGTGAGCTGTGGCGCTATAGCACTCCACTGAGGGCCACAGTGAGACTCTGTCTCAAAAAGAAAAGAAAAAATTACTAAATCAGAAAAGCAAACTTTAGGTTTTTTTAAACAGTGAATTTTAACTGTATTTTCATTAACTCTAACATAGACCTTATTTTTAGGAGATAGAACATTTTGGGAGATATTATAACAGCTTTGTTTTTATCTCTTCACATTTTTCTTTTCTTTTTAGAGACAGAGTCTCACTTTGTCCCCCTTGGTAGAGTACCGTGGCGTCACAGCTCACAGCAACCTCCAGCTTTTGGGTTTAGATGATTCTCTTGCCTCAGCCTCCCAAGTAGCTGGGATTATAAGCGCCTGCCACAACGCCCGGCTATTTTGTTGTTGTTGTTGTTGCAGTTTGGCCGGAGCCTCGTTTGAACCCGCTATCTGTATATGGGCCCAGCACCCTACTCACTGAGCCATAGGCTCCACCCTCCTCACAGTTTTTCAAAAGTAGTCAGTGGCACTGAAA
>CAUYRH010101219.1:0-18200 GCA_963574655.1 Perodicticus potto | reverse complement strand
TCACCCTGGATAGAGTGCTGTAGCATCACAGCTCACAGCAACCTCCAATTCCTGGGCTCAAGCGAGTCTCCTGCCTCTGCCTCCCAAGTAGCTGGGACTACAGGCGCCCGCCACAACGCCCAGCTACTTTTTTGGTTGCAGCCGTCATTGTCGTTTGGCAGGCCTGGGCTGGATGCAAACCCGCCAGCTCAGGTGTACGTGGCTGGCGCCTTAGCCCGTTGAGCCACAGGCGCCGAGCCCATTCATTGTTTTATTGGGTGGTACCTGTCACCTGCCAGGCACTAGTGGTGAAGGAGCAAACAAAGCACAGTCCTCTTCCTAGTGGAACATGAAAGAAGGCAGATTAAGAAAAAGCAAAACGTATTAAACAGGTTGGGTTGGTTGCTGTGTCAAAAAATAAAGCAGGGTATGAGGGTAGAAAACGCAGGGACCGGTGTATTTTCTGTTTTTAGAAGGGTGGCCACGGAGGCCCCCGAGGAACAGAAAACTGAACAAAGTGAGGGAGGAGCCGGCAGGGAAGTGGCAGTTGGGTACATAGGCGAGGATGATGCACACGTACATAGGCGAGGATGATGCACACGTGCCTGAGCTTGTGTGTATGTAGGGGTGCTGTGAACTGAGATGCAGGACTACAGGAGGACCGAGTCTTAGCCAGGGTGGAGGTTAAGACTTGTGTTTTAGACAGGGTCATTTAGACATCTGAGAAGTCACCTGTAACACCATCTCTGCAGAGACAGCCATCTCATACAGGAATGCTAGCTCTGATCCTGCCTGTTTTATTCAATGTTGTAACAAACTTCATGTTATTAGTAAAACAAATGAGCTTTTGTTTTTTGTTTTGAGGCAGAGTCTCAAGTTTTCACCCTGGGTAGAGTGCTGTGGCATCATAGGTCACAGCAACCTCAAACTCTTGGGCTTAAGCGATCCTCTTGCCTCAACCTCACAGGTAGCTAGGACTATAGGTGCCCGCCACATTGCCTGGCTATTTTTTGGTTATAGTTTTCATTATTGTTTGGTGGGCCTGGGCTGGATTCGAACCTGCTAGCTCCGGTGTATGTGGCTGGCACCCTAGTTGCTTGAGCTATAGGCGCTGAGCCAGAGCTTTTGTTTTGATGTCACTTATTGCTGGTATGTGGTGAACAGTCAGTATCTGTTGAGTAAAAAAGCCAAAGCTAGTGGCCTCAGAGCAACTGACAGAAGCCTGTCTTCATGGCTGCCATACCCCTGCCTGACCACCCCCCCCAAACCCCCTATCCCTACCCCCCCCCCGCAGCTGGCTTTGCAAGATGGAACCAGTCAGTACCACCTAGAACCAGGACACAGACACCAGGGCTAAGCAAATAGGGAGTCCCCTGGAGGTAGGCTGGGAGGAAGCTGGGTGATCACCGTTCTGAGCTCTTTGTTCCTTTAGGAAACACAGCAGCGGAGAGCAGGAGACCAGCACTCTGCCCTCGCCGCCTCTCCTTGCAGCCGCTGAGGACATGAACCAGGTATTGTGGGCTGGCTCTGCTGGTACAAACCACGGGCAAGGTTCCAAGCTCTTAAGAGGGCCCTGAAGTGGAGAGGGGTCTTCCTTGTAGTGAACAAGTTTTCTTTTCATGATTTTTTCTAAATGACTGGCCAGCTCAGCTGACTGAGAACCACACATACAGGAGGCTCTAGGGCTGTGCCATCCAGCATGATAGCCATTTGCCCCATGTGGCTAAATAAATCTAAATTAAATATAAACTTCAGCTCCTCGGTTGCACTGGCTATCTATGGTGAGTGGCTATGGTACTGAGCAGTGCAGGCACAGAAGGTGGCTGTCATTGCCTGTAACCCTGTTGGACAGGCCTGTGGGTAGGGGGTGGTAGATCTGGCAAGGTGGGAAAAGATAAATCACCAGAAATGCCACTAAGACCTCTCTTCTGTTTCTCAGGATAACAAAACCAAAACATGGCCTCCCAAAGCACCCTGGCAACACCCCTCCCCGCTGCCCGGCACACTGCCCAGCCCAAGCGCACCACTCTATGCAGTCGCCAGCCCCAGCAGCCAGTGGAACGACACCATGCAAATGCTGCAGTCCCCAGTGTGGGCTGCGACCAGTGATTGCAGCACTGCCTCCTTCACCTATGTACAGAGCCCACCACAGCCCCCAGTGCCCCCTGCACACAAGGCGGTGCCCAAGGGCTTCAAAGCTTTCCCGGGGAAGGCTGAGCGCAGACCAGCTTACCTGCCTCAGTACTGATGCAGGACCAGCCTGCTATGTGCTGAGAGCTATTGGGGTGAGTGTTCCCGCCCAAGGGCCAGCTAGCTGATACCAGCCCCCCAGAGGACCAGTATACCTCTGTCCTAGAGAGAGTTCCTTGGGGACAGGGGAGGTTGGCAGCTCTGAGCCTTTAAAGCCTGACTTCTCAAACTTTGGAAGCATCAGACCCCCGGAGAGCCAGCTGTAAACTGAGATTTCTAACCCTCAGGGGGATGCTGGAGAATATGTGTGCTTAGAAAGCACCTCAGGTGAGCTGATGCAGGCGGCCACCAGCCATACTTTGAGAAACACAGCTCTTGGGTTTTTAGTCCTGCTGTGTGTTGGGAAGGCATCAGGCTTGAAGACTTAGAGCAAAACTGACCATTTTTCTGCAACCTTGTTCTTCTCTTTCTTAATAGTTTGAGTGATGACCACACCAATCACTGTATTTTAGAGCTATTTTTTCATTTAGGTTTTTAGTTAAAACATCTCCTGCCTAACATGCAGTGAATAATTTAAGATAACAGATATACTGGCTGGGGTTTTGTTCAGCACTGTCGTTATGTAAGCTTGTATAAAATGAGCAACATACAGAATATTTGTGATCAGAAGGAGTCACCTGGGTTTTCTGTGGGCAGACAGCCTCTTGCCACCCCAGTAGCACCCAGGGAGTACAGTATTTACCAGATATTCAACAGCAAGATTGTCAAATTGATGTCCAAGGCATACTGCCAAAGGTGCGTGGCGATGAGCCAGCTGGCTGCTATCCATGTACAGAGGAAAGCTGTGTTCTGTCCCAGAGCATGGGGGCGTGGTCAAGGGCTGCACAGACACACATGCACTTGAAATTACAGTAACATTTTGGAGGTGGCTCCGAAGACAAACCAATTTAAGATGTAGATAGAAATTAATTTAAAGTCTTTTCTTTAAAAAAAGTCCACCTCGGGCGGTACCTGTGGCTTAGTGGGTAGGGTGCCAGCCCCATATACCGAGGGTGGCAGGTTCAAACCCAGCCCTGGCCAAACTGCAACAAAAAGTAGCTGGGCGTTGTGGTGGGCGCCTGTGGTCCCAGCTACTCAGGAGGCTGAGGCAAGAGAATCGCCTAAGCCCGGGAGTTGGAGGTTACTGTGAGCTGTGACGCCACGGCACGCTACCGAGGGCGATAAAGTGAGACTCTGTCTCTACAAAAAAAAAAAAAAAAAATCCACCTCATTTTCAGTTCACGTGCCATTAAATAGGTAGCATCCTGTGGATTTAGGGGTATTTTCCAGCCAGAATGGATCCAGAATTGAATGGTGCTTAAATTGAGAAATAATAATAAATATATATCTATATAGAATAGACATATCCCACTGTATATTAATTGAGGTTACAGAAAGTTCTTTATATAAAACTTATTTAAATTTTTCATATTTCATCTTTGAAAAAAAGTCTAATTGAGAAAAATCCATAATATTTTCTGGTATGAAAGTTTGACAGTATTAATATTTTTTTTTATATTTTCTTAAATCATTAAACCATTTTAATATATGTTAACTACTAATAAATGGTTTATTCTTTCTAGCTTCACATAAGCTTTTCCAGCAGATTGTAATAACACATTTATGTTCTCATTTTTCTACAGATATAAGTAAATTTATATTTAAAAATACCAAAATGAATAAATAAATAAATAAATAAATATATATATATGTATGTACACACACGCACACACAACACTACTTACAGCGGCGGACCCTTAGGATGTTTGAGCCCAGCCCCCTGAGTTCTTAGTACTGTGTAGCCAGGCTGTCTCCAGGCCTGGGTGTTGTCCTTTTTGCTGTGTGGGATGCCATTGCTGCCTGTATTTATGATCTTTCACCATGGGTTCTGAGCATTCACCTCACCCTGTTTACAGAGAACTGTTTTGTACATAGACTTCTTCAGGCACATGCTTCGCACCAACCCTGTGTGGCCCTTGTCCATGTTAACTGTCACAGTGTACACACTCGCTGTTAAAGTTGTTTGTGGCTGTTCCACTTGTAATATAGTTTTCTATTCCCTTCAGTAATATGTCCACAATACCCTGTATTTCAAGTTCTGTTATGCTAAAGTACTCTTGTTTTAATAGTACCTCCCCAAAGACCTCACCTTGGACAGAGGTCAGTCTTTGATGCTCCAGCGCAGTTGACATCGCTAATTGTCACTTTCCAGTTTGTTCTTCCCTATTAAGGAAGACATTTTATAATTGCATCTCCATGGGAGGTGAGACTGTGTGAAGCTGTTTGTGTGATCTCTATGTAGGTGCTGTGTCCCCAGCACCACCTTGCTCTGAACACTGGTAATTCCAGGTGCTGCGCTCGGCAGAGGAGTCTCGCCAAGCGCATGTGTGTGCGTGTGTGAGTGTGTGTGTGTGTCCTTTGCATGGCCGGGTGTGGCTGCCTTGCTCGGGCATCAGCAGGACATGGTGTGAATAGTTCAATGCTTCCAAACTGGAACTCTACATTTTGTATCTTACTTTTAAAGCTCCTATAAGTAAAATAACTATTGGCTTTATTAAAAATATACATTTAATAATACTTTGTATCTTTGTGTAAAATGAGCTGCAGCAGACATGTCAGAAGGCCTGCCTAACTCATTACTTTGAAAAGCTGCACATAAGTTGGTTTTTAGGTTAGCTTGTTCCCTGATTCTGAGCCCTAGCAAGAGGGAAGGTCACTTGGGACATTAAGGTGAGCCTGAATGGATGGGCAAGAAGCAGAACTACCAGCCACGCCTGGGGCATTGCCTTCCCTAAGGACAAAGATGGTTTGGGCCTCTACACAGATGGAGCCCCCATAGTGGTGAGGGAGACTGTCTCCTGGAAGGATACAAGCTCTCTCTGTGGGCTGGGATCTGCCAGTACCCACATCCCACCAAATGTGGGTGCTGTGTGACCTTCCCAAGAAGCAGGCCCAGGAATAAGGAGTTATTTCATCCTCTCCCTACAGCAGAGACCCAGTGTGTGGCAGAGATACCCTGCCTCAGAGGCATAGGAAGGACCTGTCCACTGGGTAATGCCATGTGCTAAGCAGAAGGAGACTGTATCATGGAGTCGGGTTACAGGGGAATTTCAGCTCATTCCAACAGCACTTCATTGAAACTTTTATTCACGAACTTAGGGAAATGGAGTAACATGAGCATTAATATATAACCTATGAGTGTAAGTACCACCTACAGCTTCTTTCTGTGAGATGCCTTAAAGTTGAGCATGGGGAATAAGTTCCAGAACCTTCCAAATGCACTTGAGGACACAGTTGCTTGGTTAACAGTCATGCTGCACAAGTGTGCTAAGGAATACACTGGAAATTTATATTAAAATGCTAGCAGGAAAAAGTACATATTTTATTCAAGTGTGTTCCCATGTGACACAGTACCCGGTGCTGTTCACTGGCTTTCACTCCAAGCAGAGATGGAGACAGAGGAGGAGTCCTGTCCCCCAGCCATGCCCTGGGTGGGTGGGGACAGAGTAAGAACGGAAGTTAGAACTGAGCTCCTAGAGTAGTGGTTTTCAACCTTCCTAATGCCACGACCCTTTAACACAGTTCCTGTGGGTCATGACCCACAGATTGAAAACTGCTGTCCTAGAGGGTCCTTGGAAGCCCCACTCCCATCTAAGATGTAGAGGGGGACACACAGGCAGTGGAGGTAGTTGGGGGACTTGTGACCCCTCTTTCCCACTTAAGGGCTACCAGCATGGGGTAGAGGGTGTAGCTGAAATGCCACATGCTAGCCATGTGGCTTTGAGGGGGTGGCCTGTGCAGGAGACAAAGAGGAAATAAACCATTCCCAGCGGTCCACTCATCAGCTGCTAATTAGCCATATGTGTGCACAGCATGACTGGCTGCCTGCCAACAACACGTACTTACCCGTCTGAAGAACCTCCAGGGGCAGGCTCCAGAGGTAACATGTGCACCTGATCTTAAATTGCACATGGGTAGGCTGGCTGGGCCAGGCCTCTGCATGTCTGTGAGGGGATGGATGGGGCTTGTGTTGGAATGTTGAGTTGCGGATGTAGGCCCAGTTGAGGGAGAAAGATTGTCACCTAGTTCAACATTTGCTAATGTCACCTAGAGGCCAGGACTGCAAAGAAGATTCAGTCCCTGCCCATGAAATTCAGTCTTTTAAGGGAGACAACCTCATTTTCCCCATATTTGATAAGAATATCACCATCCATCCACTCAGTTGCTGAAGCTAAAATCCTATAAGATATTCTTGGTTTTTTACTCTCATCATTCAGTGGAATCAGCAAGTCCTGTAAGTGTATTTCTAAACACACTCAAATTCCACCATATTCTTACATCTCCAGTGCCTGGTCCTCACCTGTTTCATGCCTTTCCCTCTAAGCCTCAGGGCTTCCCATGCACACACGCCCCAACTCCACCTGCCTGTCTCTCGTTCTTTTTTTTTTTTTTTTAGTGAGACAAAATCTAACTTTTGCCCTCAGTAGAGTTCTGTGATGTCACAGTTTACAGCAACCACAAACTTGGGTTTAAGTGATTTCTTTAGCCTCAGCCTCCCACATAGCTGGGACTGCAGCCTCCTCCCCCCGCCCCCAACCACACACACACACAATGCCTGGCTATTTTTAGAGACACTCTGGCTCAGGCTGGTCTCCAACCTGTGAGCTCAGGCAATCCATCTGCCTTAGCTTGACAAGAGTGCTAGGATTGCAGGCGTGAGCCATCGTGCCGGCCCAACTTAGCTTTTTTCATTATTGTACTTAGCACGCCCATGGAATCTTGTGTGTTTCATTTGTCTCTCACTAGAACCAAGGTCCCATGAGCCAGGAGCGAGTCTTGTTCATGGCCACATATCCCAAGGTGCAGGGCAGCATCTGGGACCACCATGAAGCAACTTGAGACCCATGAAAAGCGGTGTCCCTGGGGCCAGAATATGCGAAATCTATTACAGAGCAAAAAATAGAACTAAAGGCTGGGTACAGTGGCTCAAATCCGTATTCCCAACATTTTGGAAGGCCAAAGTTGGAGGACTACTTGAGGCCAGGAGTTAGAGTTGGCCTGGGCAACTTAGCGAGACAGGACTTCCCTCTACAAAAGATCAATTTAGCCAGGTAGTCCTAGGCTGAGGCAGGCGGATCCCCTGAGCCTAGGAGTTAAGAGGCTACAGTGAGATTTGACAGTGCCACTCCAGCCTGGGTGACAGAGCGACACCCTGCCTCTGAAAAAACAACAAAAATAAAGCCTGGTGGGGTGGCCCATGCCTGTAATCCTAGCACCCCGCAAGCAAGGGAGGCTGGATTGCTTGATCTCAGAAGTTTTGAGACCTCCCTGAGCAAGAGTGAGACTCCGTCTCTACTAAAAATAGAGCCCGGGCGTTCAGGCGGGCTCCCGTAGTCCAACTACTTGAGAGGCTGAGGCAGGAGGATCGCGTGAGGCCAGGAGTTGGAGGTTGCTGTGAGCTACGACACCATAGCACTCTACCCAGGGTGACAGAGTTAGACTTTGTCCCCTTACCCCCCCCAAATAAAAGTAGACAAAAAAGGCTCACATTGGACTAAAATATATAATCACCAGACTTTGTACTGGCACTACAGGGAGGGATTAACATTGGGAGCTGTGGACAGGACTACGTAGACCTGAGCTTTCTATTTTCATGGAAACCACACCTAGGTACAGTGGGAGAAGGTTTTTAAAAGATCTAATGGGTTCAAAGGGAAAATCTGGGAAGCACGTTCCGATGCGACAAGGGAAAAGCTCTGGGGATCCGGGAGCTAGAAAAGCGGCGCCACCCCGCTTCCCTCCTAGCGTGCGCAGGCGCACACCTGCCCTCCCGCCACGGAGCATGCGCACAGCCGCGCGCTACGTCCATCCCAGACGTGCGGACACAGGCGTTTGCCTGTTTCCCTCCGCGCACCCCAACTCCAGCGCCTGCTCACGGACATGCGCACATGCGCGCCCCACCCCGGACGTGCCGGCCCACACGCAGGCAGGCGCACCCCTTCCCCGCGATGCCTGCGGACGTGGATACACGTGCGCTAGTCATCTGGGAGTGCTTGCCTCCGTCTGGTGGCGCGGTCCCCTCACCTTCCTCGCGTCACCGTGACTCAGCATCCCCGCTGGGCGCGCCTCCCCGGAACAGCTGCTGAAAATCCGTCGGTGGACAAGCAGCGCCTTGCTCCCGGCTCGCGGTGGATTCCTTCCACTCCGGCCCCAGACCTGACGGTCTCTCCTTGAACCTGCCTTCTTCGCCGAGAATCCCCCGCCTCAGTCCCTCCACCTTCCACCCCCACGATCACCTGGCTTCCAAGCCCTGCTGAACTCCTGTCCAGCCACCCTCACTTACGGCCTGGGTTACCTAAATATCCGTGCCTCAGTTTCCCCATCTTCACAACGGAGCTCTTGTTTGGAAATTTGCCCGCCACAGGCTGTAGTAAGTGCCAGTTTCACATATACCCAGTGGCTGTCAACTGCTTTTCCAGGGCTGTATTAGGCTGGAAAGGAAATCTTTGCTGTGCAGCCTCAGGTCTATCCCAGGTCTTGCTAACTTGCCCCCACTGTCAGGTTGCCCCCTTGGGTCCATTCCTCTGTCGGAAGGATGATCTTGCTGAGAACACTTGAAATTACCTGACTCTAGAGCAGGAGCTGTTGGACTTCCTGAGCCACGCTTCCTTTTAATTCTCTTTAGTCCCTCGCTGGTCTGGAAGCATGACCCCTCCAGGGTTCACTGTCCCCAGGATCCTGGAGATTGATCCTGAACCCAGGGCTTGGCACAACGTAGGGTGGCAAGTTGCGATGATGGTAGAAAACAGTACTGCTTCACGTTTTTCAGAATATAAAGTTGCCTTACATTGATTCTTTCTTTTCTGTTTCTTTTTCTCTCTCTCTTCTAACAAGAGTCTCACTCTGTCACCCTGGGTAGAGTGCTGTGGCGTCATAGCTCACAGCAACCTCAAACTCCAGGATTCAAGCGATCCTCCTGCCTAAGCCTCCCCAGTAACTGGGACTACAGGCACTGGCCATAACCCCCAGCTAATTTTTCTATTTATAGTAGAGATGGGATCTTGCACTTGCTCAGGCTCGTTTCAAACTCCTGAACTCAAACCATCTACCTGCCTCAGCCTCTCAGAGTGCTAGAATTACAGGTGTGAGCCATGTGCAGCCTTACTTTGATGTGTTTACAGATTCACCCAACTCCTCAAGATTGGATTAGAGACAGCACCCCTCACTCTGGTGACCCTCTCATATTCTGTGTCTTTGCTCCTTTTCCTCATGGGTTTCTCCCTGTTGCCCCACACAGATGCTCTGATCTGGTTGCTGCAGTCATTGGCTGGGTTTTCCTATCTCTCTACGCTGGCCCATGCTCTGTCCTTTGTCTTCAGGATGCCATAATTCACCATTTCCACTAGTCAAATTCTACCCCGTAATTCAGTATTAATATCACAGACGCCTAATTGGTATCAAGGCAGAACTGGGATGAGGAGGAGGGGAGAAGGGGATTGCCTGCTGTTGCACTTTATCTGCATCTTTTCCCTAAGGCTGAAGAAGTATAAGTGGCAAGCCGTACAGGGCTGTGATTAAGACTAGAGCTCAGGCCAAATGTGGTGGCTCATGCCTATAATCCTAGCACTCTGGGAGGCCAAGGCAGGTGGATTGCTTGAGCTCAGGAGTTTAAGACCAGACTGAGCAAGAGTGAGACCCTGTAACTACTAAAAATAAAAAAATAGCTGGGCATGTTGTCAGGCACCTGTAGTCCCTGCTACTCAGGAGGCTGAGGCAGGAGGATCACTTGAGCCTTTGGGGTTGCTGTGAGCTATGATGATGCTGTGGCACTCTACCCAGGGTGACAGAGTGAGACTGTCTCAAAAAAAAAAAAAAAGAAAAGAAAACCCATGTAACTTTGGAATTTTAAAGTACAATGTGAAAGTTAAAATAGTGTGGGGAAATCTGGAATAGTTGAAGCTGCTGGGAATCACAGAGGCTAAATTGTGAGGTGTATTTGAAATGTTATAAAGCAGGAGACCTTTAAAAGAGCAACCATCTGAAGCCTCGCCCCCTGCCTCTTCTCCAGTACTCAAACCTGCTCCTGTGGGTTTTAGGTGCATTGGTGAGGCCACTGGAGAAGACAGTGTGGCAATAGGCTGGCGAACACCCACAAAATCTTTGGAAACACTTGGAGCTGTAAATGACAACTGAAAACAACATCAACACCAAGGAGAATTGTTGATTTCCATTCTAACTGCAGGCACAGGTAAACTGGCCTCAGGAATTCGGATGCTGTGAGGTTTACCCTGGCATCTCTCTGGGGTCATCCTCTCCATTGTTTTCCTTGAGTCCTCAGGGACCTGAACTTCATCAGCTCTGTTCTTTCAGACTTGCAGCTTTTTTTTTTGTCGTCGTTGAGACAGAGTGTCACTTAGTAGACCTCAGTAGAGTGGGAGGCGTCACAGCTCACAGCAACCTCAAACTCTTGGGCTTAATCCTCTTGCCTCAGCCTTTTTAGTAGCTGGGACTATAGGCGCCCACAACCACAACTGGCTAGTTTTTCTATTTTTAGTACAGACAGGGATCTCACTCTTGCCCAGGCTGGTCTTGAACTCCTGAGCTCAGGTGATCCACTTACCTTGGCCTCCCAGCATGCTGGGATTACAGGTGTGAGCTACCTTGCCCAGCCCAGACATGTGACTTAAAGCCACAAAAAGCAAATACTTTCTCCTGCCGGCTGCAGGGCTCTAGGAAAGGACCATTTGACTGGCTTAGGTCATGTGTGCATAAGCAATGCAATCAGGCCAGGGAAGAAACATGAGGGCAGAAGGTAATGGTTTAGGACAAACACAGTAGTTATCATTGAAAAGAACCTAGTAGGAAAAACGAGAGTCAGTGGTAATTGTTGGTCTACGGTCAGTGACTACTGAGACTAGCCTTCCTGCTGGGTGAGGTTCTGTTCTGAAACTGGATTTGGAGGTGAGAGTGTTGCTCTGTGCAGATAAGTAAATGGCTCCAATTGGAAGTCCCAGCCAGAGTGTTTCTGCTCCAGACTATTGGAGTTGGGCTGAGTGTGGAAGGTCAGTTATGTTTTGTTTGTTTGTTTTTTGAGACAGAGCCTCAAGCTGTCACCCTGGATAGAGTGCTGTGGCATCACAGCTCATAGCAACCTCCAATTCCTGGGCTCAAGCGAATCTCCTGCCTCTGCCTCCCGAGTAGCTGGGACCATAGGCGCCCGCCACAATGCCCAGCCATTTTTTTGGTTGCGGCCATCATTGTTGTTTGGCGGGCTGGGCTGGATTCGAACCCGCCAGCTCAGGTGTATGTGGCTGGCGCCTTAGCCCGTTGAGCCACAGGCGCCGAGCCTCTGGAACATCTTAAGTATGCTCTTGTGTGGGGAATTTGGCAGTTGCTGTTCTCTTTGCCTGAACACTTTCCTTCCAGATACCCAGAGTTGGCTTTCTCCCACACCAGCAGGGTTTTACTCAAATGGCCCTGCATCACTGAGTTTTTTCTTTTCTTTTTCTTTCTTTTGAGACAGTCTCACTCTGTCACCCTGGGTAGAGTGTTGTGGCATCATCGGAGCTCACAGCAATCTTTTTTTGTGTGTGGTTTTTGGCCAGGGCTTTGTTTGAATCCGCCACCTCCAGCATATGGGGCTGGCGCCCTACTCCTTTGAGCCACAGGTGGCGCCCACAGCAAGCTTAAACTTCTGAGCTCAAGTGATCCTCTGGCCTTAGCATCCCAAGTAGCTGGGACTACAGATGGGTGGCTAATTTTTCCATTTTTAGTGGAGATGGGTCTTTTTTTTGAGACAGAGTTTCAAAGTTTCAGAGTTTCAGAGTTTCGCCCTTGGTAGAGAGCTATGACATCACAGCTCACAGTAACCTCAGACTCTTGGGCTTAAGCTCCTGCTTCAGCCTCTCAAATAGCTGGAGCTTACAGGCGCCCACCACAACGCCCAGCTATTTTTTGGTGGCAGTTGTCATTGTTGTTTAGCTGGAGCTGGCCCGGGCCAGGTTCGAACCAGAGAGCCTTGGTGTACGTGGCCGGCGCCCTACCCACTGAGCTATGGGCACCGCCCGTCGAGATGGGCCTTGCCTTTGCTCAGGTTGCTCTCAAACTACTGAACTCAAGCCATCCATCCGCCTCGGCCTTCCAGAGTGCTAGGATTGATTACAGGCATGAGCCACCGAGCCTGGCCATCAGTGAGTTTGTTCTTGACCGCTCAATCTAAAATCGCCACCCTTATTCTCAGCACCCTCTTCAGCTTGCTTTTCCTCAGTAGCACTTACCAGCATCTGCCATATCGTGTATTTCACTTATTACTCGGTATTTATGTACCCACAGCACCCGGGACACTACCTGTAACATGGAAGATGTTGATAGAGTTTTGGTGAATGAATGAATGAATGAATTGGACCAAGACGGAGAGCTCGGCCTCTGGCTCCAGTCCCCCAGGCAGAGCAGCCGCGTAAGGAGAGCCAAGTGGGCGCTCCCCACCCCGCTGCGGAGGCGGCGGTGGGGCAAGGTCTCCCCGCGGGCTGCTGGGGATGGGGCGGGGCCGCGCGGGGTAGGGCGTGGCCCGGCGCCTGCGCCATAAAGGCCGCCGCGCGCCCCCGGGCCGCCGGCCTCTTGCCTCGTTCCTGCTCCGCGCGTGTCCGGGTCAGTGCAGCCTTCTAGTCCCGCCATGGCCGCGCTCACCCGGGACCCACAGTTCCAGAGGCTGCAACAGTGGTACCGCGAGCACAGCTCCGAGCTCAACCTGCGCACCCTTTTCGAAGCCAACAAGGAACGCTTCAACCATTTCAGGTGCGCGCTCGGGGCCGGACGCGGGGATTGCGACGTGCGGGGCCTGGATCTGGGTCCGCGGGGCTGGGGCCGGGGAGCCGTGACCGGCGGCCTCGGGGAGGCGGTTCCCGGGGATACCCGGGTCACGAACCGGGGCCCAGGCTGAGGCCGCACTTCGTCCTTGAAGTCTCCTTGGAGCGGGTTCCCCGGGCTCGCGGACTCGCCCGAGGTCTCGGGGGCGGGGCTGCCTGGTCTTGAGGAGCAGCGGGCTTCTCCACGGGGGCGTCGCCCTCCCCTCGTCCCCTCTGCAGCCCCGGCCGTTTGAGAAAGGGCCCCGCTGGCTGTGATGGGGAGAGGCCTTCGCTGACGCAGCGGGCGTCAAAGGTCTGCCCCTTCCACCTGCTCCTGGCCAAACGGGCTTTGGACCGGCTGCAGGGTGGGGAGGCCCGAGAGGTTTGCCGGGAGCCGCCGTGGAAAGGTGGAGGTGTTGGGGCGTGATTCCTGGCTGAGG
The DNA here is from genome assembly GCA_963574655.1 of Perodicticus potto. Classification (NCBI taxonomy): domain Eukaryota; kingdom Metazoa; phylum Chordata; class Mammalia; order Primates; family Lorisidae; genus Perodicticus; species Perodicticus potto. The sequence goes on along the minus strand of CAUYRH010101219.1, from coordinate 4,708 downwards.
AGGCCAGGGCCGGAGGCCCGGGAATGCCCGAGGAAATGGGAAGCAGTGGCAGAGGAAATCTTGGGCGGGGGATGCTTGCAATCATGCTCCGGTCTCTGATGCTGGGGGTGGAGGGCGCTATGGGAGTGTCTGTGGCCCAGGAGTCCTCGTTAGCCAGTCCTGTCATCTGGATGGGCGCCTGAGTGCGTCGAGGCAGAGAGTGGAAGCTCTGGGAGGGGGTGATCTTCCCCTGGGCTTGCAGGGGCGGCTGCACCCAGCTTGACCAGGATTGAGACATATCCTTTCTGCAGCGTCTAGGTTCTTTGAGAATGCCCTCTCGCTGTGCTGTTGCGCAGGTCAGCCGGGTGTGAGGCAGGTAACAGACACCACCGCAGCACAGCCTTTTCGGGGTGTGGCACGGGGCGGACATTTCCTGGGGAAGCAGCTCATGCTGCTGCTCCTGCTGCTGCGGCTGCTCGTCAGAGGGGACTGGCTGTGGAGATCTGGGGTGTGGTGAGCAGCTTCTGCATCTTCCTGCAGCTTGACCCTCAACACCAACCATGGGCATATTCTGGTGGATTACTCCAAGAACCTTGTGACGGAGGAGGTGATGAAGATCCTGGTGGACCTGGTAATGTTCTGCTTTGGGAGGCTTGCCCTGTGGCCCACAGCGTGGAGGGTGAACATCATCTTCAGTTCCTTCTCTCAGTAGACCTCATAACTGCCTCTGTGCTAAAGGAGGTCTCTGAGCACCTGTCCCTGGCTAGGTTTCTGTGCAGCATCCCAGAGGGCCCCGGTGCCTGATGTCTGGGACGGAGAGCCAGGCTGCAGCCATCCATCAGCAGCCTTCCTCGGGCTTGTGGTGGCTCATGTGGGTGAGACTGGACCTCGGTGTCTTCTCTCCCTAGGCCAAGTCCAGGGGTGTGGAGGCTGCCCGGGAGCGCATGTTCAATGGCGAGAAGATCAACTATACTGAGGTGAGCAGGTTTGGTGGACACCATGTTCCGCCTCCCCTCTTGGGCCTCTTCCTTCCCTTTGGGTTCATCTGACTGTTAGTGGCATCACCCCGTCTTGACCCCCGTCTCTTGAGCAATGCTTTTGCTTAGTGAGAGACCTAAGGGCCTTTTGCCCTGGGCTACTTGCCTGGCTTTGGGGTGTGTCTTCCTCAAGATTGGCAGTCTGGCTCGGCGCCTGTGGCTTAACGGGCTAAGGCGCCAGCCACGTACACCTGAGCTGGCGGGTTCGAATCCAGCCTGGGCCCGCCAAACAACAATGACGGCTGCAACCAAAAAATGGCCGGGCGTTGTGGCAGGCACCTGTAGTCCCAGCTACTTGGGAGGCAGAGGCAGGAGACTCACTTGAGCCCAGGAGTTGGAGGTTGCTGTGAGTTGTGATGCCACAGCACTCTATCCGGGGTGACAGCTTGAGGCTCTGTCTCAAAAAAAAAAAAAAAAAAGATTGGCAGTCTGGGTTTGGTGAGTTCCTGGGAATGGCTCCTAGTATTGCTCCAGGGACTAACACGTCTCAAACCTCAAAGAAGAGGGTTTTTTTCTTTTTTCTTTTTTTTTTTTGACACAGGGTCTCACTTTCTTGCCCCTGATAGAGTGCTATGGTGTCACAGCTCACAGGAACCTCAAACTCTTGGGCTCAAGCGATCTTCTTGCCTCAGCCTCCCAAGTATCTGGGACTGCAGGCACCCACCACAATGCCCAGCTAGTTTTTAGAGATGGGGTCTGTCTGGCTCTTGCTCAGGCTGGTCTCCAACTCCTAAGGCTTAAGCGATCCACCCACCTAGGCCTCCCAGAGGGAAGAGGGTTTCTTTTTTTTTTTTTTTTTTTTGAGACAGAGTCTCACTATGTCACCCTCAGTAGAGTGCCAGTCACAGCTCACAGCAACCTCTGTTGGGCTTAAGCAATTCTGTTGCCTCAGCCTCCCAAGTAGCTGGGACTGCAGGCACCTGGCTACAACACCTGGCTCTTTTTTTTTTTTCTTTTATTGTTGTCATTGTTGTTTAGCAGGTCCTGGCAAGGTTCGAACTCATCAGCCCCAGTGCATGTGGCCAGCGCTCTAACCACTGAGCATGGGCGCCAAGCCGGAAGAGGGTTTCTTAAGGCTTGCTCATACATTTTCTTGGAGAACTTAACTCTGATATATCCTTGGTGCAAGTTTTATTAGTGAAAAGAAGAATTTGTGTGTGTGTGTGTGAAAAGAAGAATTTTATGTCACAAAAGACCTCAGCCTCTTCAGCAGTAGGCGTTGGTAGGAAGCAGTGGTAAGGCCAGGCCTTGTAGGCCTTGCTCATGATTTGCTGTGGAAGCCTGGGAGTATACTCAGAGTCTCTGTCCTCGTGGTGTTATTTTCTTCCTTTTACATATGAGGAATCCAAGGCTCAGAGGTCAAGTTGCTTATCCAAGACATGACAGCTAAGGGGCAGAGCAGGGATTCACGCTCAATGTGTCTTGCACTACTGGGCTAGACTGAGAGAGGCTGCAGTCAGGGAGGGCTTCCTGGAGGTGAGGCGGGGTGCATTTGCCTATGGAAGGTTGGGCAGGATTGGGGTTGGGCAGGGTGGCATGTATCCCTCTACCTTAGCCTCTCACCAGGTTGGAATCCCAGGACTGTCCTTTTCCTGCCCACCTGGGGTTTTTAGGGGGGAGGAAAGACACCCCCCTCCGCTCGGGCTGGGGCCGTTTAGCTCATACGGCCAGGCCAGCTGCCTGGTACCTGTCACAGTCTTTAGGTCTGAATTGGTTTCCGGAAGTTGGTAGTGATGCAGCTGCCTGGGGAGAGAAGCTTCAGTTGCCTGCCTTGCTCCTTATCCAAGGGGCTTAGGACACTTTCCAAAAGGTGCCAGCAGACACCATGTACTCTTCGGAGGAGGATGAGGTTACAATCAGGCTTAATGAGCTCTGGTCCTCAGAAGGCAGCTTGTGCTGGCTTCCAACATGTACTGTCACCATTCTGTCTTTGCTCGTTGTTCTTTCCTCTGGCTGTTTGTGCCTTGAGCATCTGTAATAACCCCTCAGGGTCTGTATGGCACGTTCAGGTTACCCGCTATCCCCTTATGTCTGCAACACATATGGGAGTGACACATGCTTTACTTTCCCCAGACTCCTGGGGTAGGGAGCTCCTACTTCCATAAACATATAGGGGTTCTAAGTATGAGACCATGACGCTGACAGAGACCTCAGGGCTTGCCTGTCTAGTGGGTTGACTCTCTGGACCACACTGCACCATGCCCAGAGGGGGACTTCACACTCTGACCCTTACCCCCAGGATCGGGCAGTGTTACACGTGGCCCTGCGGAACCAGTCAAACACACCCATTGTGGTGGATGGCAAGGATGTGATGCCAGAGGTCAACAGAGTTCTGGACAAGATGAAAACTTTCTGCCAGGTAAGTAGCGGCCGGGCTGGACTTGCCCTTGGCTATGTATACATGTGTTTGGGAATCTGGAAACCCTGATGTGTGGCTCCTCCATTCTCCTTGGAGGCAGGACTCAGGCCCTCGTTGTAGCCTGAGGTAGGGGTGACCTGTGTGATTACTAACCCTGGGATCTCTGCTGAGCCTGAAGTTTCCCTAGCCCTCTGCTCTGAGGGAATCCAGGGCTGGCAGCAGTGGACATAATTTCTTTCCTGAATTATAAACACCTGTGGGCTCACGTGCTCAAGTTGACAAGGGGCAGAAACCTGAAATAAAAAATGAGTTCCCAGGGGGTGGTACCTGTGGCTCAAAGGAGTGGGGCTCTGGCCCCATATACCGGAGGTGGTGGGTTCAAACCTGACCCTGGCCAAAAACTGCAAAAAAAAAATGAGCTCCAAGAGAGACAAGATGGGGGAGAGACTTGCATTTCCTCTTTCTTTTCTTTTCTTCCTTCTTTCTTCCCTCCTTCCTTCCTTCCCCACTCCCCCTCTCTCCCTCTCTCTATCTACAGTAGAGTGCTGTGGTGTCCCCATAGCTTACAGCAACCTCAAACTCCTAGGTTCAAGTAATCTTCCTGCCTTTAGCCTCCCAAGTAGCTGGGACTAAGTAGCTGGGACTGCAGGCGCCCACCCCTATACCTGGCTACTTTTTTCTACTTTTAGTAGTTACAGAGTCTCACTCTTGCTCAGGCTGGTCTGGAACTCCTGAGCTCAGGCGATCCGTCCACCTCGGCCGCCCAGACTCCTAGGGTTACAGGCGTGAGCACCACACCCAACCAGGACTTGCATTTTCTAACCTCGTTAGTCATATGCCCTTATTGCATCATCCAGAATCAGCCAAAAGAAAAGTTGTGAAAGTGCCCCAACCCTACCCCCTGCCCACTCCCCAGAGGCAGCATTTACAAAGCTTCCCGTGCTGGTGTCATGGTTCATGCCTATAATCCTAGGGCTTTAGGATGGCTTGAGGTCAGAAGTTCAACACCAGCCCAGAAAACATTGTGACACACCATCCCTAAAAAAAAGAAAATTATGGCTCGGCGCCTGTGGCTCAACAGGCTAAGGCGCCAGCCACATACACCTGAGCTGGCGGGTTCGAATCCAGCCCGGGCCCGCCAAACAACAGTGATGGCTGCAACCAAAAAATGGCCGGGCGTTGTGCCGGGCACCTGTAGTCCCAGCTACTTGGGAGGCGGAGGCAGGAGACTCGCTTGAGCCCAGGAATTGGAGATTGCTGTGAGCTGTGATGCCACGGCACTCTATCCAGGGTGACAGCTTGAGGCTCTGTCTCAAAAAAAAAAAAAAAAAAA
>CAUYRH010101218.1:0-34259 GCA_963574655.1 Perodicticus potto | reverse complement strand
AGTTAAGGGTTGGAAGACAATTTTTTAGGAAAATGGAATTCAGAAGAAAAGAGGGGTTTCAATTTTATTTTCAGATACATGTGGATTCAAAGCAACAAAAGTAAAAAAAGACAATGATGGTCACTTTATGTTGGTCAAGGGAAAAATACAACAAGGAGACATTTCAATTCTAAATATTTATGCACCCAACTTAAATGCTCCCAGATTCTTGAAAGAGACCTTAATTAGACTGAGCAGTATGATATCTTATAACACCATAATAACAGGGGACTTCCACACACTTCTTGCAGAGCTAGAAAGATCCTTTAAAAAGAAATTAAACAGGCTCGGCGCCTGTGGCTCAACGGGCTAAGGCACCAGCCATGCACACCTGAGCTGGTGGGTTCGAATCCAGCCCAGGCCCGTCAAACAACAATGATGGCTGCAACCAAAAAATGGCCAGGCATTGTGGTGGGCACCTGTAGTCCCAGCTGCTTGGGAGGTGGAGGCAGGAGACTCCCTTGAGTGCAGGAATCGGAGGTTGCTGTGAGCTGTGATGCCACGACACTCTACCCAGGGCAACAGCTTGAGGCTCTGTCTCAAAAAAAAAGAAAAGAAATTAAACAAAGATAGAAGGGACTTAAATGAGACCCTAGAACAACTGTGCTTGGTAGATGTATATAGAACAATCTATCCCAAAGATAAAGAATATACATTCTTTTCATCATCCCATGGAACATTCTCCAAAATTGATCATATCCTAGGACACAAAACAAACCTCAACTTTTATCTTCTCAGACCACAAGGCACTAAAGGTGGGACTCAACTCCAACAAAAACGTTCCACCCCACACAAAGGCATGGAAATTAAACAACTTTATGCTAAATGACAGTTGGGTGCAGGAAGAAATAAAAGAGGAAATCATTAACTTCCTTGAGCATAACAGCAAAGAAGAAAGTTACCAAAGCCTGTGGGATACAGCAAAAGCAGTCCTGAGAGGAAAATTTATCACTTTAGATGCCTACATCCAAAAAATGGAAAGAGAACACAACAAACTCACAAGCTGTCTTATGGAATTGAAAAAAGAAGAACAATCTAAGCCTAAACCCAGCAGAAGAAAAGAAATAACCAAATTAAGAAAGAGATTAATGAAATTGAAAACAAAAGAATCATTCAGAAAATTAATGAAACAAGGAGTTGTTTTTTTCTTTTTTTTAGACAGAGTCTCACTATGTTGCCCTTGGTAGAGTACTTTGGCATCATAGCTAACAGCAATCTCAAACTCCTGGGTTTAAGTGATTCTTCTTGCCTCAGCCTCCCAAGTAACTTGGACTATAGGTGCCTGCCACAATGCCTTGTTATTTTTTGGTTGCAGTTGGCCCATGCTGGGTTTGAACCTGCCAGCCTTGGTGTATGTGGTTGGCAGCATAACCACTGTGCTACTGGCACCGAGCCAAGGAGTTGGGTTTTTTTTAAAAAATAAAAGAGATAGATAAACCTTTGGCCAGACTAACTAGAGACAGAAAAGTAAAATCTCTAGTAACCTCAATCAGAAATAGTAAAGGGAAAACCAGGAAAAGACTCAATTAAAAAGGAGAATTTCAGAACAATTCCACTAATGAATATAAATGCAAAAATTCTCAACAAAATCCTAGCCAATAGATTATAGCTTATCATCAAAATGTCATGTATTATGATCAAGTAGGTTTCATGTTTTAACATACGCAAGTCCATAAATGTTATTCACCATATCAACAGAAGCAAAAACAAACACCATATGATCCTCTCAATAGATGCAGAAAAAGCGTTCGATAAAATTCAGCATCATTTTCTAATGAGAACACTGAAGAATATAGGCATACATGGCACATTTCTTAAACTGATCGAAGCTATCTATGACAAACCCACAGCTAATATTTTGCTGAATGGAGTAAAACTGAAGGCATTTCCATTTAGAACTGGAACCAGACAAGGTTGTCCTCTGTTGCCATTACTATTCTACATAGTGCTAGAAGTTCTAGCTAATGCAATCAGTCAAGAGAAGGAAATAAAGGGCATCCAAATGGGAGCAGACGAGGTCAAACTCTCCCTCTTTGCTAATGATATGATCTTACACTTAGAGAACCCCAAAGACTCAACCACAAGACTCTTGGAAGTCATCAAAAAATACAGTAATGTCTTAGGATATAAAATCAATTTCCACAAGTCAGTAGCCTTTGTATACGCCAATAATAGCCAAATAAGAGTCTAATTAAGGACATACCTCCCTTCACAATAGCTTCAAAGAAAATGAAATACCTAGGAATATACCTAACAGAAGAGGTGAAGGACTTCTATAAAGAACATTAAGAAACCCTAAGGAAATAGCAGAGGATATTAACAAATGGAAGAACATACCATGCTCATGGCTGAGAAGATCAACATTGTTAAAATGTCTATACTTCCCAATGCAATCTGCTGATTCAATGCCATCCCTATTACAATACCAACATTGTACTTTCAAGACTTGGAAAAAATGATTCTTCATTTTGTATAGAACCAGAAAAAAAAAACCCATATAGCTAAGTTAATTCTTAATAATAAAAACAAAGCTGGGGGCATCACCATACCAGATTTTAGGCTGTACTACAAAGCCATAGTGGTCAAGACTGCATGGTACTGGCACAAAAATAGAGACATAGACATTTGGAATTGAATAGAAAGCCAGGAAATGTGTCTGACATTTTACAACCACCTAATCTTGGATAAGCCAAAAAAGAATATACACTGGGGGAAAGACTCCCTATTCAATAAATGGTGCTGGGAGAACTGGATATCCACATGTAAAAGACTGAAACTGGACCCACACCTTTCTCCACTCACAAAAATTGATTCAACATGAATAAAGGACTTAAATTGAAGGCATCAAACAATAAACATCCTCAAAGAACGCATAGGAAAAACACTGGAAGATATTGGTTTGGGGAAAGACTTCATGAAGAAGACTGCTGTGGCAATTGCAACAACAACAAAAATAAACAAAGGGGACTTAATTAAACTGAAAAGCTTCTGTACAGCTAAGGAGACAACAACCAAAGCAAATAGACAACCTACACAATGGGAAAGGATATTTGCATATCTTAAATCAGACCAAAGCTTGATAACTAGGATCTATAGGGAACTCAAATTAATCCATATGAAAAAAGCCAAGAATCCCATATATCAATGGGCAAGAAACATGAATGGAACCTTCTCTAAAGAAGACAGACAAATGGCTAACAAACATGAAAAAATGCTCATCTTCCCTAATTATTAGAGAAATGCAAATCAAAACCACCCTGAGATACCATCTAACTCCAGCGAGAATGGCCCACATCACAAAATCTCAAAACTGCAGATGCTGGCGTGGATGTGGAGAGAAGGGAACATTTTTTACTCTGCTGGTGGGACTGCAAAGTAATACAACCTTGTTGGAAGGAAGTATGGAGAACCCTCAGAGGACTCAAGCTAGACTTCCCATTTGATCCTGCAATCCCATTACTGGGCATCTACCCAGAAGGAATAAAATCCTTTTATCATAAGGACACTTGCAATAGACTGTTTATCACAGCTCATTTACAATTGCCAAAACGTGGAAACAGTCCAAATGTCCACCAACCCAGGAATGGATTAACAAGCTGTGGTATATGTACATCATGGAATACTATTCAGCCATTAAAAAAGATGGAGACTTTACAGCCTTTGTATTAACGTGGATGGAAGTGGAATACATTATTCTTAGTGAAGCATCACAAAAATGGAGAAACATGAATCCTATGTACTCAATTTTAATATGAAGACAGTTAATGACAATTAATGACACAGTAGGGGTGGGAGAAGGAGAGAGCAAAGAGAGAAAGAAGGAGAGGGGGGTGGGGGAAAGGAAGAGCAAAGAGAGGGAAGGAGTGAGGGGCTGGGGTCTCGGTGTGCGCACACCTCTTTGAAGCAAGACACAATTGTAAGTGGGACTTTATCTAACAAATGCAATCAGTGTAACCTGGTTTCTTGTACCCTCAATGAATCCCCAACAATTAAGAAAAAAAAGACTCAAGGCTTGTTTGGCCCACAAGCCAGGTGAGGTTCCAAGTCCTAGTGACCATGTGCAGGAGAAGGGGTGGGCTGAGGCCTGCCTCTTGCTGTTAGCTGGCAGGGATTTGGTGGCCACTGCTCTGTCTGCTATCCCTGGCTCAGGTGTGAGCCATCTCACAGCCACATATCATAGCCAGATATTCTCAGATATCTGAGAATCCTGGTTACCCACTGTTACTGTGTGTAGACCGCCATCTCTGAGGATCCCCTAGGGTTGCTCAGTTCTAGAGTTCTTTGTTATGCAGCAATATGTTTTGCTATTCCAGGAGATCTTAACTTCCTGGTTTGCAGTGCTGCTCTTCACAAAAAGATTTGCCGAACCCTGGTCTCCATTGTCGTGCTTGTAGAAATTATGACAACTTTGTTTTACTCCAACTTTGTTTTTACTTTTGCTACCACTGTTGTTAAAAAGGTAAACTGAGGCACTGCTTTTTTTTTTTTTTTAAAGAGTGATTTGAGCAAAGAGTGATTCATGAACTGAACTACTCTAAGTCAAGTGATTTTGGAGCTCCATCAAGGAACAGGAAGGGGGCAGGCTTTTCCAGTGTGAGCACAGAAGTAAGCAAAGAAAATGTTGGTCACGGGGTGTAGGAGGCACCTGTGAGAAATACTTTGGCAATAGGGATTAGGGAAGGGATTTAACATCATTGGTCTCTCATTAAGAAGCATGAGAGCACGAGATGAGAACACTGAAATTATTGCAGAGCAGTCTCCACACTTGTGGTGTATTACTTCCATAAATAGCTTCAGGAGAAGCTACTGCTACTACTAAGACTGACAGACTGCTGCTGAGATGCTCGCTCCTACTAACTTTGACTGTAACTTCTAAGGTGCTTCAGCACCTGAGACCTGAATGAGACATACCCAGAGTGAAAATGTATAGCGGTCCACGTCCTGACAGTAGGTTGGGGCCGGTGGCCTGGCATCCCGGCGCCAAAAAATGGAGACAAGGATGGGATAGTGGACGTGGACCCAAGGGGAAATAAGCTTTAGCAAACAAAAGAAAAAACACAGAGGAAATATATAAGAAAGATAAGATTCAGAAAGAAGTAGAGCCTGAGCAAACAAAAGCCACTAAACAGAACCTTTAGCCAGCAAAAGCCTTTAGCAACCAAAAGAAAAAGAGAGGGGAAACACATAAGAAACAAGAGGGATGGAGAAGGATAAGACTCGGGTGTAGAGAAGCGTTTGGTAAATAAGAATAGCAAGGGGAAGAAGAAATACATAAGAAGGAAAAGGAGAAGGATAAGATATGAGAAGTTTGGAGAACAGAAAGAAAAGAGAAAGATAAATAAAAGGAAAGTAGGAAAGAAACCAGCGGGTCAGAAGAGGGAGCTGCGCATGGACAGGCATGACCTTAAATTCAAAGGGGAGCCCCGCTCTAGAAAGCAGGACCTTTTGGTGGGACCACACCCACGGTGCATCTTAGAAGGGTACAGGTGAAACTTACTAAATGCACAATACCAATGTCTACACATAGTGATTATGAAAATGCCATGAAGGCTCTGTTAGACAGTTCGATGAAAATATTTCAGATTGTATATGAAGTCAGCACATTGTGCCCCATGATTGCACTAATGTACACAATTATGATTTAATAAAAATTAAAAAAAAAAAAAAGAAAGCAGGACCTTTGAATATGGGACACTTTAACCGAGCATGGGAACCTTCTCTAGGGAAGCGGGACCTTCAACCGTGCCAAAAAAACAAAATACTCTTTTGGCACCCAGTCCTTAGCAAAAAGGGGCAGGAAGAAAAGCAGCAGGTCAAAGAATGAATGAGACTTTTTGGCACCCCGTCCTTAGTCAAAGGGGGGCAGGGCAAAACAAAGCTGCGAGTAATGCAGAACCTTTGACAAAAAGAAACTAGAGGGTTACATCACTCAGAGTGGGTGGACCTCTGGAAAAACAGTAATAAAGAAATATGAGGGGTTTGAGATAAAAAGTTTGGAAAGAAGTTTGTAGAAAGTATAAGAAGTTTGATAAGAGGTTTGAGATAGAAGAAGTTTGAGAAGAGGTTTAAGAATAAAAAGTTTGGGAACAAATTGTAAGACTATCAGTTAGGGGAAGAACCTCTAATTGCCTTCCCCATATCATCGCCCATCGTTAGCAGAAAGCAGTTTAGAATAGTTGTTGCCCTCTGTCCTTTTAAGGCAGTCAAAGGTTCTATTTGGAAGGAAAGGATTGGAAAAAAGCAAGCCAGAAAGACTATTGGCAAGGGACAGAAAAGCAGATTGAAATTGTAAAGAGTGTGGGAGAATGCAGACTAAAGGCAGAAGTGGCAAAAGGCGGTGAAAGTAGTTAAGATCTTCGGAAAGAAAAAAGATGGAAATAAGAATTGTGACAATTTCAGTTAGAAGAACAGTGGTATGATCCCCTAGTTCAGTGGTTCTCAACCTTCCTAATGCCTCGATGTATTTTCATTGTTACAAAGGGGTTGCGACCCACAGGCTGAGAATCACTGCCCTGGTTAATAAACAAAAGGGGGGACTATGTGGGAGGCATCTGTGAGAAATGCTTTGGCAATAGGGGGTTGGGGAAGGGATTTAACATTATTGGTCTCTTGTTAAGGAGCACGAGAGTATGTAAAGAGCATGAGACAAGCACACCGACATTATTGCATAGCGGTCTCCACACCTGTGGTGTATTTCTTCCATAAATAGCTTCAGGAGAAGCTACTGCTGCTACTAAGACTGACAGACTGCTGCTGAGATGCTCGCTCCTACTAATATTGTATAGTGGTCCATGTCCTGACAGTTTAAAGGGTTGGGGCTGGTGTCCTGGTGTCCCCGCTCCGACACAGGGACATAGTTGCCTCGGCTGTTCTATTATATTAGAAAGTCCTTAATTATATAAGTTTGTTGGCTGCTTCTGATTAGTTGAACTTAAGATCTGATTTTCTTTAATAAAGGTATTTACAAGAAAGAGGTTAAATTTTGCTTATGTTTGTCAAACTAGTAAGGTCAAGGTCACTTTTGAGGTCTGACTGGCTTTGTCTGCTCAGGGAGCCTATAGGCCTGGCCTTTATTTTACTTTGTTAACATTGTCCCCTCCCATCCTTTTCAAGTTTCATTATTATTTCAAATGGCTTTAAAAAGCCCTCATACCTGCCAGACTCTGTCATCTGTAACTTTCTATGCCATTTTAGTAGAATTTTTATTCTCGTGAGAAATTTGCTTTAGCTCAGATTGTGTACCAACACCCTTCTTCCCTGGGTCCCTCTCTGTCCCTCACGCTGTTTCCTCCTTTCTTCTCCTCCCTTTCTCCCCTCCTTTTTGATATCCATTTAAACGTAAGATTTAAGCTACTGTTGTATGAAAATGCTCCATGAGTGACTTCTACAGTGGCTTAGCTAAAATCACTCTGAGCTCTGAAGTTGCAGCGCCATGCAGAAGCACTTTCTGAATTCAGTAGCAGCACTAAACACCCAGATGTGAAAACAAAGTTGTTTCCCATAGACATTACGATCACTTAATTATGTGCAGTTGCCCGTGTTTCTCAGACCCTAGAAGGAATGAAAACATGTGAGCAGAAAAGGCTCAGTGTTTCTGTCTCTGTAGGAAGCGGGTAACAGATTTTTGTTTGTTGACAGTGTACTTCCACCTTGGGTCTTGATTCCTAGAGGGCATTTTGTGCTGAACACACTGTCCCATGGTCAGTCTGTGTTGTCTGCTGTGCTGTCCCCAGTTTGATCTAGTAAGTGAGCACATGGTGGAAAGAGGCCTGAACTCTCCTTAAAGAGTGAGGAGTGCTCACCCTCAGAGGGGTGGGCTGCCGGGCTTGCCTTGTCTTGTTAGGAGCCATCAAACCACGGATCCCGATTCCTTCCAGGGGTGGGAGTATGTGCCCATTGGTACCCACAGGAAGTCTTCCTTTGGGTGCTATTGGGTTTTATTCCAGCTTCCTGTAAACTATTGTTTTAGTGTCTCTAGCAGCTCTTGTCTTAAATAAATGATTCTCAGGAGTTCGTTTTGGATTTGCTTTGCATGTGGGTCATTATGAAAGTTTCAAGATACACAAAAATCAAGAAATGTAAAATTCATGTGGATGGAAACTAACGAAACGCTCCCAGCAACACCGATGAGCTGAGCAAGTTGAAACTTGCACAGGTGAATCAAAAGGGTGCTGTTGACCTTTCTTGGAGGTGAAATAATGGATCATAACATAGTCTTGTCTCAAAACTTTTGTACTGACCCGCGGTATTTGAAATGACTGATTACCAAGGGTTCGCCCTGTGGATGAAGAAGGCTACAGATAATTTGGGTATCTGTACCTACCTTTGGTTACACACACAGGCAGGCTGGTGGCCAATCCTGCTACCCCCCAAGGACGTGAGCGTGCTCTTCTGCTTACAGCTTCCTTTCTAGTAGTTTGCAGAGCTCAGCTCTGTTGGTTTTTAGTGGGTTTCACTTTGTGGTTTTATGAAAACTCAGTTGTTTGTTACAGCATAATTAAGATATATTTAAATGTTTGCAAAGCATATTTTGAAAATTTTGGGCCCATGGAGCTTTTCTGTTTCTTTAGGTAGTCCAGGGTTTTCAAGGCTCTGTCGTCTTGGGGCAGTGACAAGACTACAAGGAGAGCATCTCAGAGCATCCTGTGCGTCTCCACACGGTTCAGTAATTCCTGGGTTCATCTTAAATTCCTCCCGGATGTTTCTGGGAGTCTCTAGGGGCTGCCTCACATGTACTTGGGTACTGACTCTCCGATGTACCTGATATCTGTCATTTCCTAGTTTTCTTCTCTGGCCTTGGGGGAAATTTCTCCCATGGCTCCTGTGTGATCCCTGAAGTGCTGGACAAGGGGATCTCTGGGTCTCTTATCCAGGCTGCCGCTAACAAGAGAGACCTATAAACCTACCACATGTGTGATAATTAAAGTTTCAAATCTGACAGTTAACAAATGTACCTTCTATCTTTCTAACTTGATAAATGTATTTATGATGACAAAATATGTATAAAACTATGATTTTTTTATATGACCAAAAGCAAAGACTCAAAGATGAAATTCTGTAGATGTTTAGGTTGATAATAAAATAAAATATACACAATATATACTCATCAGATAAAATTTATTTTTCCTGCCTTTACATCACTAAATCATAACATACATTTTTATGTGTTTACTTGACAGTCGTGATCTAAATGATTAAAATAGAAGTATGTTTATAAATATATAAGAAAACAAGTGTAAACTTTTAAAACTTAAAGTTATTTCCATATTGTTTGGAAAGTTATTTCCTTCTAAAATGTTAAAATTAAAATGCAAAATATAAATGTTGAAAATGAATCTCAATGTTAAAACAAAATTATTTTTAAAAAGTGAAGATTTAAATTTGGTTTAAAATATCCAGTTACAGTTATGAGTGGCTTAGTGATGAGGGTATGGTCTGAGAAATGCCTAAATAGGTGATTCTGTCTTTTGTTAACATCCTGATGTGTATTCACACAAATCTAGATGGTGCAGCCTGCTACATACCCAGGCTGTGTGAGGTAACCTACTGGTGTTAGGCCACAAACCTGTATCGGATATTGCTTACTGAATGCTATGGGGCCCTATTGTTACACAATAGTAAGTATTCATGCCTTTAAACATAGAAAAATGCAGTACAATTATGCTATTACATGAGACCACCATCGTATATGTGGCTGATCACTGACCAAAATGTTTATATGGTACATGACTGTATATTTTACATAATTTCTTATTATATTTATATTCTTATAAACATAAAACAATTTGTAGTCTAGCAGTCAATGTCTTTCTAGCTGCCACTGTAAAGACTTGGTGATATGCTTCGTGTGCATGGTGTCTAGACTGCCATATGTAGATTTAAGAGTAATCAAATTGCTTAATGTTGCAGTATATTGCCATCACCATGTGGTTTCTCAGCATCTGTGGTGATACGTGTTCCCTCAGGAACCGTGAATTGGCAACCAAGGAAAGCAAGAAAATGGACCCTTGGCTATCTGGGATGCTATGGGGAACTGATACTTTGTCATGCAATTATCTATTGCATTTATGCTGAGGAAGGAGTGAAAAGGTAAATGAAAATTTGAAATTATGTGTGTCAATATTGTGTCTTTTCTCAGGCCTAAGCATTCTCCTTGTCAATTCCTCGCTGCACTGGTCCTAGTCTACTTTTATAGCGTTTGGACACTGCCATCTTTGGGTTGAGGACATTGAGCAAGTGATACAAAGAGCTGTGCTGGGGATCAGGGCTGCTGTGTACTGATAGGGGGTCAGGCTGTGCCAGCGTGGTGCCAGGTTTCAGTGAAAGAGGTGCCTTGGGGCACTGCTTCCTTCTCTGGGTGGGTGGTTGTGATGTGTAGGACCTGGAGCAGAGACCTCTCTTGCTTAGTCCAGGTCCCAAGTTGTGGGTCTTAGAAGAATATCTGTCCTTAACCCATGTTTTATTATGTTATCTCAAGTATAAAAGAGAGCAGACCTATATCCTTGATGGGGAAATCAGGTGAAATGGCTTTGATTTCTATGTGCCTTTCATGCATTGCTCTTTCTTGGAGTCAGGCACAAGCCAGGGAGCAGCACATTCCACTGTGCTGTGCCCAAAGAAACCCTTACACTTTGATGTGCACTCAACGGATTGGGGCTACTTCTGTGGGCCTCTTCCCTTATGAAGAACTCTTTCTCAAAATCAATCTCCTGGTTTCAAGTGATCCTTTTGTTTCTATCTCCCAAAATGTTGGGATTATAGGCATAAGCCACTGCGGCCCACCTGGAAATATTTCTTAGGAAGATTCTTGACTTTTTATGACAATTGCCTTCAGATAGGATCCCCTGTATGTCTTCCAAAAACACCCTATTCTCTCTAGAACTGCCTGCTATGGCCCCTTCAGATTTACGTGATGTTACGGAGTATGGAAATAGAAAAGCACATACCCTACCAGTGGGACATCCATATAATACTTCTTTAATAAAATTAGCTAAAATTAATAGCTTTGAGAAAAAAGCCCATAGTCTATGTTCCTTTTAGCCTAGTTTAGGGGACTTTTTATTTAGTACTAGGACTTTATATGGGCTATCTTACTTAATTTTCACAGTATTCCTGAAAGGCAGTTTTCTCCATTTTTTTTTTCAGATGAGAAAATGGAGTTTTATGGAAGTTAAGTAATTTGTTTAATTAGTAAGTGCTAACTGATTAATTCAACATTTGAATACTGGTCTGTTTGATTTCAAAGCCCTCGCTCTTTCCAATAAACCATTCCTTGGTTTTCACTGCCAGTAGTAATATTTCACTTAAAACATTTCAAATGGGAAACAAAATTCTTTCTTATAATGAGGAATGGATGAGCCTATGCCACTTGGAAGCCACCAACAAATACCTTCTTTGACTATTAGTGATTGTAGCATCTGGAAGACTGTTTGAACTGGGAGGCTTAGTATGGGTTCATTAAAAACCCCAATAGCTGTAATGCAGGGCTCTGATTATGGTAGAGACATTGGTGAGAACATTAAGAAGATGGAATAAAGAAGACTATAATAACTATTCTGAGGACAGTGAGAGGTTTGCTTACTGGATGTGGCTGATAGGATGTTGGTGGACATACAGAATGTGTTGGATGAGAACATCTGAAGGCTACAGTGAGGAAAACTCAATAGTCTAAAATAATATACACTAATTTATGGATTTCTGCATTTAGGGTCAAAAGACCACTGCATGGGAAAAAGTTGAGAAGCTATGAATAAAGGCAGTAAAATAAAAAGAAAAAAAGAACTGGGGGGAGCATGATGTTAGCCAAGTGGTGGGCTAGAAAGCCCCAAGTTTTAATTCCCCCACAGAAACATTGAAAGAAACAATGCAAAACTGTTTCAACCAGCTTCATCAGAGCTCTGGAAAATAGTCAAGGTTTACAGCAACCAAATAGATACACAATCAAGAGAAATCCACCTTCAAATGATCAGATAGTTTTGTGGTGTTTTTCTCACCTTTGCCATACTCTTCCCTGGTGTGGCATCAGTCCAACAAATCAACAACTCATGGAGAAGAGGGGCATCTGATTTTCAGAGATTCCACATTACAATACTCGAAGGACCAATTTCCAAGGAAAAACAAAACAGAAAAATGTGGTGAATTTGAAAAAACAAAATAAATTGACAGAAACCCCCTATGAGGAATCTGAAATATTTGACTTTCTAGACAAAGACCTTAAAACAACTTTCCTAAATATGTCAAAAGACCTAAGGAATGGGCAAAGAACTAAAGGAAATCAAAAAAACTAAGTATGAACAAAATGAGAACATCAATAAAGAGATAGAAATTATAAAAAGAACAGAACAGAAATTCTGGAGGGAAAAATTATGATAACTGAAATGAAAAATTCACTAGAGGAGTTCAATAGGAAATTTGACCAGGCAGCATAAAGAATCGATAAACTTGGCTGGTGCCTGTAGCTCAGCGGCTAGGGTGCCAGCCACATACACTGAAGCTGGTGGGTTTGAATGCAGCCTGGGCCTGCCAAACAACAATGATAACTACAACCAAAAAAAGTAGCTGGGTATTGTGGTGGGCACCTGTAGCCCCAGCTACTTGGGAGGCTGAGGCAAGAGAATCGCTTAAGCCCACGAGCTTGAGGTTGCTGTGAGCTGTGATGCCACAGCATTCTACCCAGGGTGACAGCTTGAGACTCTGCCTAAAAAAAAAGAAAAATAGATAAACTTGAAGTTAAGAAAACTGAAATTATTGGGTCTGAAGAACTGAAAAAGAAAATAAAGTGAACAGAGAAATCATAAAACACCAAAATAAATTATGGGAATTCCAGAAGGAGAAGTGAGAATGGGGTAGAAACATCAATTACAGAAATAATGGTTAAAACATCCCCCAAATTTGATAAAAGACATGAGTCTACAAATGAAAGAAGCTCAACAAATTCCAAGTAATATAAACTCAAGGGAAATCATATTTAGACAAATTATAATTAAACTTTTGAAAGCTTAAGACAAGGAGAGATCTTGAAAGCTGCAAAAGTGCCTTGTTACAAGGTATCCTCAATAATATTATCAGCTTGGCCTCCTTCCTTTCTTTCTTTATTTTTAGACAGAGTCTTACTCTGTCACCCTGGGTAGAATGCTGTGGCATCATAGTTCATAGCAACCTCAAAATCCTGGGCTCAAGTGATCATCTTGCCTCAGCTTCCCAAGTAGCTGAGACTACAGCACCTGCCACAATGCCTGGCTAGGTTTTCTATTTTTAGTAGAGATGGGGTTGTCTTGCTCTTGCTCAGGCTGGTCTAGAACTCCTGAGCTCAAGCAATCCACCTGCCTCAATCCTCATGCTAGGATTACAGGCATGAGCCACTATGCCTGGTCCCTATTTGCCTACTTCTTAGCAGAAATATTGGAGGCCAGAGGTCAGTGGGATGAAGTATTAAACTGTCAACCAAGAGTTCTGCATCTGAAAAAATTGTCTTCCCCAAAATGAGATGAAATTAAGATATTCTTAATAAACAAAAGGAGTGATTTATACCTACCAAACCTACCCTAAAAGAAATGCTTAAGGGAGTACCTCTGGTTGAAATAAAAGGATAATAACTAACTAATAGTCATATGAAAACATAATGATCTCCAATAAAGGTAAATGCCTAAGAAAATATCAGTATTGCTATAATTGTGGGTTGTAATTCTAAGATTTATTTTCTATAGGAATTAAAAGACAAATACACAAAATAATTAAAAACTATGTTATTTGGCACACAGTGTATAAAGATGTAATTTGTGACATCCATAATATACAGTGGGGGGTGGAGCTGTACAGAAGTAGTTTGTGTATGTGATTAAAGATAAAGATCAATTCAGCTTTGATTTTCATAATGTTTGAATTTATATGGAATCCCCATGGTAACCACAAGGAAAATATCTATAGACTATATATATAAAAAAGTGTGATAAGGTAATCAAAATGTGTCACTACCAAAAAAAAAACCCCAGCTGAGCACAAAAAAAGGCAGTAATAGAGAAAATTGGAGACAAAAAATGGTATACAGCATATAGAAAACAAGTAATAAAATGGCAGAAATTAAGTTCTTCCTTAAAAGGACTTATTTTAAATTTAAGTGGACAAACTATTCAGCAGAAAGGTAGAGATCAGCAGAATGGATTAAAAACATGATCCAATTACATGCTATGCACATGAGACTCATTTTAGGTCTAAGGACACTGGTTGAAAGTAAAAGAATTGAAAGATACTCCTTGCAAATTGAAAGCAACAAGGAACTGGGTTCCTATACTAGTATGAGACAAAATTGACCTTAAGTATAAAACTGTTACTAGGAAAAAAAAAACTGTTACTAGGGACAAAGAAGGATATTAATATTGATAAAAGAGTCAACTCATAAATAAAGAAGATATAAAAATTATATATACATCAATATCAGAACCTTAAAATATGTGAAGAAAAATTGAAGAGAATAATAAACAGTTCTACAATAATAGTTAAAAACTTTATCATCTTACTTTTAATCATGATAGAACAATGAGAGATAAGATAAATAAGGAAATGGACTTGAACATAACTATAGACCAATTAGACTGGACAGACATATGCAGATCATTCTACCCATCAACAGTGGAATATTCATTTTCTCAATTACAAATGGAATGATCTCCAGAGCAGACCATGTATTAGGTCATAAAACAAGTCTTCATACATTAAAAAATTGAAATAATACAAAATATATATATATATTTTTTTATAGACAGAGTCTCACTTTATTGCCCTCGGTAGAGTGCCATGGTCTCACAGCGCACAGAAACCTTAAATTTCTGGGCTTAGGTGATTCTCTTGCCTCAGCCTCCTGAGTAGCTGGAACTACAGGAGCCCACCATAATGCCTGGCTATTTTTTTTTTGCTGCAGTTTGACCAGGGCCAGGTTGGAACCTGCCACCCGTCACATATGGGGCCGGTGCCCTACTCACTGAGCCACAGGTGCTGTCCCCCAAAATATTTTTATTACAATGAAATGAAAATAGAAATGGCAGAAGGAAACTAGAAGCTAAAAATGAACTAGAAGCTAAAAATGTGAAAAATCCACAAATATGTGGAAATTAAATAATATACTTTTAAATAATCAATGGGCTAAATAAGAAGTCACAAGGAAAAGTAGCAAATAACTTGAGACAAATACAAATGTAAATATAACAAATTGGAACTTGTAGGAGGCAGAAAAAGTAGTGCTAAGAGAGAAACTTACAGCTGCAAAAGAAGAAAGATGTCAAATCAACTTTTTACATTTATATCTTAAGGAACTAGAAAAAGAAGAACAAACTAAACCCAGGGCTAGCAGAAAGGAGAAAATAATAAAGATTGGAGCAGAGGTAAATAGACAGTAGAGAAAATTAATGAAAATTAATGAAACTGAAAGTAAGTTGGTTCTCAAAAGAGTCAATAAAATTGACAAACCCTTAGCTAGCCCAACTAAGAAAAAAAGAGAGAAGATTCAAATAACTAAACTCAGAAATGAAAGAGGGGACATTACAATTGGTTCTATAGAAGTAAGTGAGATTTTTAGAAAGTATTATTAACAGTTGTATGCTAGCAAGTTAGATAACCTAAAAGAAATGGGCAAATTGCTAGATACACAAAACCTACCAAGACTGAGTCATTGAGAAATACAAAATGTGACTAGATCTATGACTATTAAGAATGAACCAGTAATCAAAATTCTTAAAACAAATAAAAGACGTGGTTATGGACTAAATGTATCCCTCTAAATTCATGTGTTGGAAACGTAATCCCACTACAACAGTGTTGGGAGATGGGGTCTTTTGAGAGGTGTCCAAGTTTTGGGGGCTTTATCCTCATGAATGGATCAAGGCCCTTATAAAAAGGTTGAGAGGGGGAGTTTGTCTCTTTTTGCCCTTTCACCTTCTGCTATATGAGGTCACAACTTTCCTCCCCCCAGGAGGCTGCAGCATTCAAGGCACCATCTTAGACGCAGGGAGAGGATCTTCACCAGACACCAGACCTATTAGTACCTTGATTCTGGGTTTTCCCAGTCTCTCGAACTGTGAAAATAAATATTTCTTCTTTATTTCTCTTCTTTATAAACTAAAGAAAATATATTTATTTTTATTTATTAAATGGATTAGTTAGGTATATTCATTGGTGAGTTCTACCAAACATTTAACAAAGAATGCCAAGTTTTCTCATATACTTCCCAAAAAGTGAAGAAGGAACACTTACTAACTTGTTCTATGAGCCAGCACCACCCTGATATCAAAGCCAGGCAAAAACACTACAACACTGTAGACTGATATTCCTTATAAATAATAATGCAAAAATATTCAGAAAATACTATAAAACTGGATTCAGCAGCATATTAAAAGGATTAAACACCATGACCAAGTGGAATTGATTCTTGTAATGCAAGGATGGTTCAATGTACAAAAATCAATATATCAAATTAACACACAGAAGAAAAAAGCACGATCATTTCACTTGATGCAGAAAAATTACTTGAGAGAATTCAACACCTTTTCACGTTACATTCAGCAAACTAGGAATAGAAGGAAACTACTGCAACATAATAAAGGCCTTATATAAAAAATCTGTGAGTAATCCCTAAGTCAAAAACATCTAACTTACAACTTGCATTTATAAATAGAGGCTGTTCCTCCGGGCTTCTGCTGGGTGGCCCACAGCTGGGGACGCTCCCACTCCCGGCAGCTCCCTGATCCGACGACCGGGTCTGAGGGGCCTTTGAGCATCAGCGGTCGGGCTCAGTTGGCCATGGCCTCTCTGGCGTAGGTCCCCAGCCGGGAAGTGCTTCAGCAACAGCATTTTTGATTGTCTTTGATTTTCTGTTTGAAGATGATATGAATATGGTATGCTTATGTGTAATATATATATTTTTTATTTATCCTACTCATCTGATTGTTCTTTGAGCTTTATGGATCTGTGGTTTCATGTCTAACCATTAATTTGAAGGCAATTTTTAGTTATTACTGTTGAAAACTTTTTTCTGTTATTTTTGTCTTCCTTCTCCTTCTGGAATTCTTATTATAGGTGTATTACACCATCTGTAACTCTCTGCAGGTTCTTGGATATTGTGTTCTGATTTTTTTGTTGTTGTTGTTCTAGTCTTTTTTTTTTTTTAACTTGCTTTGCAGTTCTATAGATTTCTACTGAAATATCTTCAAGCTTAGATATTCTTTCCTTAGCTGTGTTCATTCTATTGACAAGTTCTTTAAAGACAACCTTTATTTCTGTTTTATTGTTTTTATATTTTTTATCTCCAGCATTTTCTTTGTCAGAATTTTCATCTCTCAGCTTATATCGGCCATCTGTTCTGCTTGTTATCTACTTTATCCAACAGAGGCCTTAGCATTTTAATCATAGTTATTTTAAATTCCTGATTTGATAATTACAACATCCTAGTCATATTCAAGTCTGGTTCTGATATTTACTATTTCTCTTCAAACTGAATTGTGCGTGTGCATTTCCTTTTAGTATGCCTTGTAAATTTTTTTAAGGTTGCTGGACATAACGAACTTGGTAAAAAGAACTATTATAAATAGGCATTCAATAATGTGAAGATAGGTGTGACCTCAAGGAAAGAGCTCTATAGTTCTATGATTAGGTCTCAGTTTTTAGTGAGCCTGTGCTTCTGGTCTTTGAACTTCACTAGTGATTCACTGTTATTTGTTCTGTCCCTTTACGTGGGAAAAGATGCCTAGAGTGGGTTAGAGTTGGGTTATTTTCCTTCCCCTAGGTTCATTAGGCACTAATAAAACCCTAGCAAGTTAGGTTCTGGTTAAATATTTTTCCCTGAGGCAGACTTTATTAAAAATAACAGAATAAACCATTTGACTTAAGGCAGAGCATTCTGTTCTTCTTAACATTATCTGGTTCCAAGACATCCTAATTAATTTTGATTTTTAGTCCCACCTCACTCCATCTTCCATACAATTAATTCTGGGTCTGGAGACTCCCCATATTTTTGCTGAACAGTCCTTCCTTCTCAGCTGTAGCCATTCGATATGTTTTAAGAATTTCAGCTTTCTCTGACTTGTTTCATTTAAAATAATATCTTCTCTCTTTCTTCCTTTTTTTCCCTCTCTCTCTTAGTAAGTGTGTGTGTGTGTGTGTGTGTGTGTGTGTGTGTGTATTTGATCTGGAGACGGCTTTCCTTATTTTTAGGTTTTATATATTTAAAATTATACTTTAATCTACCCAGAAGAACAAAAATCATTTTACCACAAAGACATTTGCACTAGAATGTGTATTGCAGCTCAATTCATAATTGCCAAGTCATGGAAGCAACCTAAGTGCCCATCAACCCATGAATGGATTAACAAACTATGGTATATGTATAACATGGAATATTATTCAGCCATTTAAAAAGACGGAGATTGATTGATTTCTGGGTATCGACTGAATTTTTATTTTACTTCACATAGTCTTTTATTACAGAAGAAGAATAAATACATTGCACAAAATTAGAAAATACAGATAAGAAAAAATGTAAAAAAATTAAGATAATTCTAGAAATCACCACTGTGCATTCTTCCAAATCTATCTAGCCACCTATTTACTAGTATCCATAAAAATGAGACTGTACAGTATATACTTATTTTAACCTTATATTTTTTGTTAGCATAACCTTTCTATTTCAGTAAATTTTTATTACATCTCATACTAGAATCATATTAAAATTTCTGTAGCTGACCCCAACATAATTCTTCATCTGATAATCAAAAATGTAAAAAAATTAAGATAATTCCAGAAATTACCACTGTGCATTCTTCCAAATCTATCTAGCCACCTATTTACTAGTATCCATAGAAATGAGACTGTACAGCATATACTTATTTTAACCTTATATTTTTTGTTAACATAACCTTTCTATTTCAGTAAATTTTTATTACATCTCATACTAGAATCATATTAAAATTTCTGTTGCTAACCCCAACATAATTCTTCATCTGGCCATTTTATTTCTTTAATTTCTTTCGATCAAGCAAAACTTTTCTTTCAGAACATGTATTTATTATAAAGACCTTTCCAGTTTCCTTAAAGAATGTTTCACTTTCTGGGTTTATCTGATAGTGTCTCCATTTTCCTCCGTTTCTTTGTTCTCCTCCTCCTCCTTTCTCATGATTATATTCCTCTCTTCCCTCTATCCTAAAAACAGGAATCAGCTTTGGAAAGCTTGATGGATTCACGTTAAATATTTTTTACTAGAATACAACATATGTGATTTCATGGGCCTTTTATTGAATCATAACAAAAGGCACATTTTGTCTAGTTGACTTACCAAGAGTAATGCACAGATTGGCCACTGGATCTGGATGATGGCAATCTGATCTGTTTGTTATACAAGTATGTCTTTCACTAAAGAACTAGTCAGTAATCAGTGTGAATTCTGATTTCTTACTGACTTTCACTTAATACTTTTAACAGGACTTGATAATACTTTCCTGGACCAATACAATATTTTCCCACATATAATGTGCACTTTTTTGACCCAAATTTTTGAGGGAAAAATAAGAATGCACGTTATACATGGATAGTACTAAACACAAATCTATATAAATGCTTTTTAACTATTTTGTTTATTTATTTATTTATTCATATTATTATTTTATTATTTGTTTTTTCTGAGACAGAGCCTCAAGCTATCACCTTGGGTAGAGTGCCGTGGCATTACTGCTCACAGCAACCTCCAACTCCTGGGCTCAAGTGATTCTCCTGCCTCTACCTCCCAAGTAGCTGGGACTACAGGCCCCTGCCACAACACCTCAGCTATTTTTTGGTTGCAGCCGTCATTGTTGTTTGGTGGGCCTGGGCTGGATTTGAACCCATCAGCTCAGGTGTATGTGGCTGGCGCCTTAGCTGCTTGAGCCACAGGCGCCGAGCCTATTTTATTTATGCTTTTACATTAGATGTGTAACTCTAGAAAGCAAAACCAATATATGTATGCAAAATCATGTCCCGGAATATGGTAATCATGCTCATTCTGCACCACCCTGCTCCAGGCCCCCCTCACAAGGCAGGCACCACAGTTTCAGGAGCCCCTAGCCTGCCCAGCCAATTGCACTGAACACTACCTCCACTGCCATCTTGGAAGTGGGCATGCTTTCAATAGCAACGCAGTGGTTAGTGTTGGGACCTCAGTGAAAGGAGGGCAGAAGTGGCTATGCAGTGGCTCCTTCTGTCTCAGGAGTTTTGGGGTGTAGAACTGGCCACTGTGGAGTCAGGCCAGGCAAGAATGAGCCCAGGTGGCAGGCAAGAGTGGCCTGAATGACATGAGCGCTCGACCTCCCCCAACTATCCCCTCCCAGTATGCCCTCATATCCAAATCCTCTCATTTCCTATTCTCCTTCTCCATGGCCATGAGTGGGAATGTGGCCACAGCCCCTCTGCTGAGAACCCTAGTGTTAGGGGCCAAGGGTGGTCCTACTTGTCCCAGGCTCCTCATGGTAGATCCCTGCCCTTTCCAGGCTGCCTGATCTCTGGTGCAACTGGCCCCATTCTGAGGCCCCGGGGACACCAGGAAGGTGAGGAGGAAGATCCCTGAGCTGTGGTCTGGGTGATCTGGGTTCTGAGACTCGTTTCTACTAGTAGCTACTATTGTGACCTTGGGTTTCAGTCCCCCCTGAGGTTTCTGTCTGCAAGGGCATCTTGCAATGAAGCATTAAAGTTCTGGGGTACCTGAACTCATAGAGTATATTTTTGAACCTATGACTTGTCTGAACTCCAAGGTGTTTAGTTGGTGTAATTTCCCAAACTTGCCAATAGGAAGAACCATCTAGGGTGCTTGTTAATGAAACAGATACCCAGGTCTTTCTCCTGGAGAGGTGAGTCAATGTGTTTGGTGTGGTTCAGGAGTCTCATTTTAACCATTTCCCTAGGTGATTTGTAGGATTTTCAAGTTTGGGAAAGGCTGGGAAAGGCTTGGGACATTTCTGAGTGCCCAAGATCTGATGACTTGTAGGGGTGATGATATAGTCACTAAACAGAAATGTAAATGCAGAGTGCTTCACTGGAGTATCAATAGCGAAAGCTTCTGCCGCAGTGTTGTGTCCTGGGGGCTTCAGGTGGCTGTGTGAGGGAAGAAGTAGCCCAGAAAGGGCAGGGATCTGCTATCAGGAGCCCTGGGCAGGTAGGGCAAGCCCTGACTCCCCATATCAGCTTCTCAGGAAGTAAGCCCTCTGGCCTTCTCAGTGGAGTGGCTGTGGCCACGATCCAACCAATGGACATGGGAGTGGGAATAGAAAATGAGAGGACCAGAGGGGACAGCTGGGGGAGATTGAACCCTCAAGTCATTCAGACCACTCTCATCTGCCACCTGGGTTTGCTCCCACCTTCACTGCAGTGGCTGGCTGTGGGCCTTATGCCTCTTGTGAGAGAGGAGGCACTACTATATAGCCATGTCTGCCCTCTTTTAAAAGGGGAATGCCTGTGGCTCAAAGGAGTAGGACACTGACCCATATGCGGTAGGTGGAAGGTTCAAAGCCAGCCCTGGCCAAAAAAAAAAAAAAAAAAAAAAAAAAAGGCAAAAAAAAAAAAAACCCAGAAGATATTTTTCCTGAAAGTTTGGGTCAAAACATAGGTGCACATTATACATAGAATTGCATGTAGCAAAATATGGTAACTTCATTAAGGTTTGGGAAATGATGTTTTTAGAATTCTACAATTTTTCTACATTTATTAGCTTTAATGTTATATGCATTAGAGAAATTCCTCATCAGGTGTAGGTTTTTGTTACCTAAAAAGGCTGAATAAATAAATGCTCAATCTTTTCCTTTTAATTACCAATCTTCAAAGTAAAATTAGTTTGAAGAACTATTGCTGATAGTGACATGAGGTTTTTCTGCCTTTCTCCTTTTTAAAATTATTGCCATTAACTCATCGATTTCATTGATTCATAGCATTTATATCCATGACAAATCATTATTCCTCGATAATTTTTCTGGTTCCTTAACTATCTCATTATTTTAAAAGACTCTTTCCTACAGCTCTTCACTCTCCAAACCTCCTCTGCTTCCACACTCATGTTCATTTCAGATGACGGCTTCCATTTTATTTCACTTTTTTTGTAACCCATGGAAGTAATGGAAGTCCTTTCATCCTGGTTCCTGATCCTTTTGACATACCCCCATTATTTTGTCAATAGCTTCTTGATTTTTGCTATAAAATATCCTAGTCTTTCTTTTATATCATATGAATACCAGTTTGTTCCAGCAGCATTTGTTGAAAAGACTATCCTGTCTCCACTAAGTTGTTTTTCATTTTTGTCCATATTGTGTGGCTCTATTTCTGGACATTCCATTATTTCCTATTGATCTATTTGTTTATCTTTATTCCAGTAACATACTGCCTTGCTTACTGTAGCTTCATACAATAATAAATATTGAAATCAGAAAAAAAAAAAAAAGTATCCTAGGTTTACTTTGTAAAGGCTTGTCCAAGACCTTGAATTAGGCAATTTTTAAAGGATTCCTGGACATTTTTAGTGGGGAATGATATTGGAGACCACAGATTTTATGCTGGGTCTGAAATACTTTAAATATTAGTTATAAATTGAACACTAAACTTATTTCTTTAAAAATATGCTGTATGTGGAAGGAATGAGGTACTGATACATGCTATAACATGAATGAAACTTAAAAATGTTATGGTACATGAAAGAAACCAGTTGCAGAAGGCTTCAGAGAAAAGGGAGAGTGACTTGAATGGGTAAGGATTTCTTTCTGGGTGATGAAAATTTTTGAGCTTAGATAGTGGTTATTGTTGCACAATTCAAGAACGTACTAAAAGCCATTGAATTGTGCACTTTATGTGAGTGAATTATATTTCAATAAATCAGTTATATAAGAAATAAAGACTTAAAGTTTGGTTTTTAAAAAATAAAATGTTTTCTGAACTTAATTTCAGCCTTTTTCTCAGTGATTCAGAATTGAAACTATAAACATTAGTTATTTGTACTTTGTTTTAGAAATCCTTTTGGGTAGTTTGTCTCTATGCTTAATGGATTAAAAGAGGTTTTCGATTTTCTCTTCTACTAAGACTTTTAGACACATTTTCTCCATACTAGTTTGCCTACTGCTGTATCTATCTTATTTTTATTCTGTTAGGAGCTGGGTATAATTGTGGTATAAATGTAGACAATGTATATAAAATAAGAATTCGTTGCCTCCATGAGGGGGGTAATTAATTCTACCCCAAATAAAATATATTGCTTTACTTTTAAAAAATATTAAAGAAGGTTGCCAACACATATTCTGTTTGTTAATTTATAGCTGTGTTCAAGCAAAGGATGCTGCAGTGTGATCTTGAGAAAAGCTTTGTGACTGAATACATTACATCGGGGTTGGTGTCCAACATTTTGGCTTCTCTGAGCCACATTGGAAGAAGGGTTGCCTTGGGCCACACGTTAAATTCACAAATACTAACAAGAGCTGATGAGCAAAAGTAAAAAATAAGAAAGTTTCGTACATAATTTACATGTTATCTGCCACCTCTCGTAAGCAAAAAAAGTCCTCCTGTAATAATTCTAATTATTCAGCAGTCATTCAGAGAGTCTTTGAAAATTCTTGAGCAGGTTTCAAGTTTGTGACCAGTAGGATAGAAAATGTACATATCTAGGTAATAAACAGTCTTTGGTTTTTTGATATTTTTTATTATAAAAGTAAAAAAAAGTGGGCAATATAAAACTAGTGGGATATTTGACATTGTATTTGAAAAACTAATGCATCGATATGTCATCCCATGGAAGTAGTTGCAATTCGCAGTGAGTTATCAAGGTGCTCATCAGTTATTTTGGTTCTATTTTGACTCTTAATGTGCTTCATTCTTGAAAATGGTTGCTCTCAAATGTATATGCTCCAAAAAAGTGATGACATGAATAAAGTGTGAATGTGAAGCAAAGGAATATCTGTCTCTGGGAAGATAAGACCTCTGAAAATCCAGTAAAAAGAAATAATCAAATTTTTCTTTAATTTGAATTTCAGATTGGAGCTCTATGCATTCCATTTGAAAACTGGCAGGTAACATATTTATGTCAACTGAAAATGGAGTCACAAACACACCAAAATATTGATTATTTTCTTGGAAATCTTGAAATCTGTTTTCAAAGTCTTGTATCAAATTGAAAATCAAGGCTGCATATTTTTGGCTGTTCATAGGATTGTGTTTAGCCAACCTGTCAAAATATATAAAATTGTTTGCCTTAATTTGAGCTTGCCATAATTTTAGTTTCATTTGGAATGCTGTTATCATTTGAAACATTGTATTGATAAATTGCTTTTCACCTTGAAGAGTTATGTTTAACTCATTTAAATAAGTAGTTCAATCCACTAAAAATGCCTAATCTGTAAATCAGTTTTCCTCATCAAGTTCTGGCACAAATTTGGTTTTTGATACCATAAATGACTTGATAATACATCACAAATCATAAAATCTTTTCAACATTTGGCCTCAACTTAGCCGTTTTGCTTTTGAAAAGTAAGTGATGGTTCCATAGTTGGCATCAATACTTTCAAGGAATTCTTGGAATTGGCCATAATTCAATCCTTCAGCCCCTATGAAATTGCATCTTGATGAGGATTTGCATGACATTATTTATTTTTAAATCTTTTTTGCATAAATTTTCTTGATGTATCATGCAATGACATCTCATCCAATGTGATTTTTAGGAGGCAATTGCGTCCTCCTCTTTTAACTTTACAAGTCTCTCTCTTTTACCTATCATCACTGGGACACCATCAATAACTATACCAGATATGTTGGCAATGGACAAAGAAAATCACTTTAGCATATTTTTCACTGCTTCATGTAAATATCTTCATTTGGTTGTGTGTAGTTGTGTCTTTTTTCTTTTTTTTTTTTTGCAGTTTTGGCTGGGGCCGGGTTTGAACCCACTACCTCCGGTATATGGGGCCGGCGCCCTACTCCTTTGAGCCACAGGCGCCGCCAGTTGTGTCTTTTAATAGCACTAAAGAAGCCATTTCTCCAGTGACATAGGTATTTGTCATCAATACTTATAAAAATGGCAATTTGAGCCATATCTGTAGAATTAGTGCTGTCCTCCATTGCCAAAGCATAAAATTTAAAATTAGTGGCTTTACTCTTCAAACTTCTTTTAATAGACTTTCCAATTTCTTCAATTTGCCTAGTGGTACACACTTATTTTAGAAATATCCTTTTTTTTCAGGGAAAATTATATCTGCCATGATTTCCATACACCACTTAATAAACTCACCATCAGTAAATTTTTCTTTTAATTTTGGATTCATATAAGGGTATATACAGTTAGGTTCTACTGTTTGCATTTGATAGGAAAAGTCTGAGTTGTATTTAAATCCTTCACCCAGGAGATGTGCCATAAGCCCCTACATTGTACCTGTTAGGTGGGAGCTTACTAAGCCCTTCCCCTACTTCCTCCCTTCCACTTCTTGAATTTAGTTGTGTTTTGTAATGGTTTTTATTTTTTATTTTTTAATTTTTTTTCTATTCAATATGCTACCACATAACTAGCTTTTAGGATGGAATCTATCTGAGATGTAACTTTTTAAAAAAATTTTGTTGAGTAGACAGACATTTTTTCAGTTTCACTATTTTGTCCTTATGACACAACCTCTCATATGTATCACATTTGGCAACGTGTTTTTGCATATATTGTTTTTTCAAATTATAGTCTTTGAAATCCTCCACAAATTCCCTACAAATTAAGCAGACTGCCTTACCATTTGCTTCAACAAAAAAGTAGTCATCTGTCCACATTTTACTGAACAATCCTCCTTCATCTGTAATTTTTCTTTCGGGGGGATTATGTTTTTCTTTTGAGACGTTGTAGAAGCCATGCTGGAATTAAAAAAAGTAATAATAGGTGGAGAACTATATTTAATTCTATTATGAAAATTAATTGATAAGAAAATAGAAAGCAAGGTTTGGAGCCTCCCATATCTTGGCTGCCAATGCAGAGGAAGGTAGAGGGCCAATTGCACAGCATGGCAGGTAATAGATATGGTGACACTGGAGTGTGGAAGTAGCCTTAGTATTCAGATGAGAATGTTGGCTGGACCTCTAAGTAACATAAAACACCTAATGCTGCAAAGGTAGGTTGAAATATTTTTGATAATCACTGCTTTAACAATAACCATGGGCACATGTAACATGTCTTGTGGTGTCAATTCAACAGTCTGTGCTTGGAAGGGAACACACTGGAAGCTATATGCTGCTGTAAGACTGAAGCCACACGTGTGTACAAATAGTGAGAGCATATATATGTATATTTTAGGTGATATCATGACACAACATCGTTGTCTACAAAGTTGATGTTTGAGTTCCACCAAAAAATTACAACAATACTTATAATGTTTTAAGTAAGTTTAAGATTTTGTGTTAAGCTGCATTCATAACCATACTGGGCCAAATGCTGCCTTCAGGCTGCAGGTTGGACACCCTTGCATTATGTGAAGCCTCTTCAAACCTTTCCAGTGAAGAACTCCTACTGGTAGAAGGTAATGAATGTAACCCTACCAGGGCTTAGGCTTGGAGAGGTAAGAGCTGCTCAGAACTCCCCAGAGGTAGGACATCTCCTTGAATTTCATGTTCATACTAACATTAATATAGCTTTTGCATTTTAATCATTCGTTCAGTAAATATGTATTGCCAGTCATTATTCTAGGTACTAGGAATAACCATGGTACAAAGCTACCCTAATATTACCTTTTATGAAGCTTTATTCTATTTGGGAAAGATATAATAAACAAATAAATAGGTAAGCAAATAAATAGGTATTAGATGTGGAGGAGTACAATGGAAAATATAATAAGAAGGGATGAAAGGGAGAAAGATGCTTCAATGAGGAAGAGTGTTGCAATTTAAACTCTCTGAAAAGACAGTAGTTAGAGAGCTGAAGGAGGTGAGAGAGCAAGAGATGTTAGCATCTGGGGAGTAAGATTCCAGTGAGTGCAAACAGTGTGTGCAAAAACATGGGGCCAGGATGTGACTGGGGTGTCCAGGGGATAGCAAGAAGCTGTGGCTTCTTGTGGCTGGAGCAGAAGTCAAGAGGGAGAATAATTGTGGTTCAGCTCAGAGAGGATTCTGCATTGGCCTGGCAGGATCATTGTATTTTTCTCTGAGTAAGCTCCTTGGCAATTTGGACCAGAAGACACTATTATTTGACAGGTTTTGAAAACACATCATGCTGGTGACTGTTAAGAAGAAACAGACAGTAGGGGGCAAGGAAGAAATGTAAAACAGTTAGGTTGCTGTTGCATTAATGTGAAATGGTGATGGCTTGGATGAGATTAGAACATTTTCTGAATGCATGCTGAAGAATGGAGAGGATTTGCTGATGGATTGAGATATATGATAGGAGAGAAAGAGAAAAGGTAAGGATGATGTTAAGTTTTTTAACTTGAGCAACTGTACAAATGGAGGTGATGAGGAATTCTCAGGGAGAAATAGGTTTGTAGGGGAGAAAAGAAGGGTTAAATTTTTGATGGCTTGAGTCTCACATGTCTATTAGGTATCCCGATGGAGATGTCAAGGAGTCAATAGCGTTCTTCGAGGAAGGGAGTCTAGATGTAGAAGAGAAATTGTGTGAGAACTGAGCCCATGGCACACTACTTTCTTTATAAGTGGGGGAGAATTTAGACAGAGATGCAGATAATTGGGTAGACGTCATGGTGGGAGCTTAGGAAATCTTCTGAGTGTTTATATTCTTCTAGTGAAACAGGAATCAAGGCCATCATCTGAGAAAGAGAATGCGGGTAGATGTATAGGTTTCGGGAGAGATGAAGGAAAGAGTCCTTTAGAAGAATGAGAAAGTGAAGGGACCAGAGTGGCAGAGACAAAGAAGCCTTTGAGTATTAGTGAACTCCAGGTTTTAAATCAACATGGGGCCAGTCAGTGTGATTGTATCATTTATTCCAGCAATGTTCATTTGTGTGAGTGAAAGCACTTAGGGGGTGGAAAATTGGATTCACCAGTATTAAGCTTTTGACAGGTGAGAACAATGAAGGGAAGGGAGGAGAAAAATAGTTGAGGGAATGAAAGGTTCTTTATTATAATAAAGAACCAGGGAACTTAAGCTGAGTTAAGAGGAATTAGATGCCAAAGTAGTAACACTTGATAAAAACAAGGTTATAAAAAGATGACTGCATGAGAATTTACTGTAGAAAGAAAGATGGGCTACATTTACTTCTATGTCTTTGTGTGTCCCAGGGGTTATAAATACTCTGTGTTTAAAGAGTATGGCTTCATACTTTTAGTGAAAGTATGATTTAGGGTCACTTTATTGTACATAATTTTACTTAATAAGTACCAAAGCATCATGGAGGCTGGTAATAATATTTCAGCTTCACAGTTCCTTTCTGCAGTACTGAAATCCAAAAGCACTAGGAACTCGAAGTTGTTTTTCTAATTTATTTGGTAGCAGAAACTGACCTTAGCTGAACTCAAGCAGTAGCAAACTGTTTGTAATGTTTATTTATTTGACTTACTATGAATAAGCCCACATTTCTCTGTTGAAATATTAGTGTGTTTGATTAAAGGGAACTGCTGGAGACTCTGGCTAGGATGTTACGTAATGTAAAGTATGTGCAGCTTATTAATGTTCTAAATTCTGCAAAATCCTCAATTTCAGAACATGTTTCATCATAGGGGTTTTGGATCGGGACTGCAGCCTGTACAAGCATTCTACTTGAAAGAAAGTAGATGTTTGGATATTTACATAATATGCTCAAGGCCATGAGCTATAATCAGTAGAGCCAGGTTTGAACCTGTTCTGTGTGAGTTCAGAAAACATCGAAATTGACCATGATACCTACACTGGCCAGTTTCCTACATTGGATACAGAGCTGTTCACATGGCCACTTAACTCACTGTACAACAAGGGGCTTCAATGTGGAGGGAGGAGAAACTCTATGAGGACTCATAATCTCATTATTAATGAGAATTGAAATACACATTAGCTTAAGGAGTATCTGTCTGTCTTTCTGTTTTAACCAAGAAGATGGGTCAGATTTGGAATTGAAATAACTTTTTATATGAGTCAAGAAACTCAGAAGCAAATTCTCTGCTGTTAAGTAGCTGATATGTTCAGGCAGCACCTGCCATCACTAAAATTATCCAGTAGACTGGCTATACACACAGAATATGAGTTTTCAACCAAAGAAATCTATTTTTGAAATCCATTCTTTCTGCACAACAGGTACTGCTGATAATAGCTAACATTGACTGAATGTTCGCGATTTCCCAAGCACAGCGGTGAGCACTTCATATGCATTATTTTATTTAGTTTTTAAAACAACCTTATGAGGTAGGCAGTATTTATCATCCGTTTTTTGTAGATGAGGAAATCAAAGATTACAGAGGTTTAACAAATTCTCACATAACTCGTAAATGGAAAAGACAGACTTCCAGTCTGTGCTGCCAGATTTGAAAACAACTTGAAAATAGTGGTTTATAACCATTTAGCACCCTGCTTTTAGAAAGTAAACAATGATAGCAGTAATAATAACTACTATTTTTTGTAAGCCTGTTATACACAGTCTCTCATTTTGCTCCCACAGAGATCCTAGAAATTTACTAGCTGGGAGAACTAAGATTCAGATATTTGCATCATTTTTTCTGTGGCTCTACAGCTACTACCTGACCTTTCTGTTACCAAGCCAGGCATTACAGTCTCAGAAGAAAGATATTTCTGTGCATGCTTTATCATCCTTTCACATTGTAGGAGAGCAATTTTAGTTTGGGGGGTATAGTTATTATAATAAGATCAGGGTCAGAAGCAGTGATAATTGACTACTTACCCTTTTAGCCTATAGTTTTGTCATTCTCCAAGGTTTCCTTACTGACATACCCACCCATCTCCCTTTTCCCTTTTCTCCTCTTCTTTCTTTGGAGGACACTTCATGGTGAATGAGAACAACCCACAGTGACCTTGACTGAATGGTCTGTTGTGCTCTTGAAAGGCATTTGACAGGAGCAAGGGCAGGTATGTTTGTCTTGTAGATATTTAGCTCTGAAGAATTTCAAGCCACCTCCAATCGAGTGAAAGACTTGATGGGTTTGCTTTTCTTCCCCCTTTATGGAAATTGGAAGAGGAATAGAATAGTGTCTTGGGGGGGGTGGGAATTGGTGTAGACTCAGGGAAAGTAGGACTCCTAATGCCCTTCTGAAATGGGTCATCCAAAGGCTGAAGAGCTGACTCACTAGGTAAAGCAGGGAAGTGCTTGCTACAACTCCTTGGCCCCAAGCAGGTGAGAAACACAAATGACTTTCTTCCTGGTCGTGGGATGTTGTCACCTGTCTTTCCTCACATGATGGGCACACTAAAGGGTTGCATATTGGGGTGAAAATGAACATAGTTCTTCAGTCTCTTTCTCTGAACTGACAGCATACATAGGGGTTCAGCAAAAATGTGTGTAAATACAGAGGATAGCTTTCTTTGTTGGGGGGATATTTGAGCATAAATAGGGGAAAGAATGTACATAGGTCAGTAGGGCACCCAAGATGAATTGGGCATTAGCGTGCAAGAAACTTAGGTCTATCTCTTTAGAAGGGGGCCCAGTTCAACTTGTGAATTTGCAAGTGACAATTGGATGTTGAAAAAACTGACACACAAAAATAACATCACATTATGTAACTCAAGGCCATTCAGGAACAACAGTACCTTTCTCAGTGTGGTGCTATTTGACACTACCTGGGTTTAGGTCAAATTTTACAGGTTAAGGGGATAATCTCTATAAAACTACATTTACTTCAGATACCAGCTATAAGTTCTAGGGTTCCCAGGCCATCTGGAGTTCTGACCAATTGGCTACAGATTTAGGGGTTTCCACTACCTCAGGGGTATGTGTGTGTATATATGCATATACATATATATATACACATACACACATATATATAGTTTTATTATTTACAGTTTTATTGTAAATAATACCAATTAGGGCCAGTCAAAAGTGTGAGGTCTGGTAGAGTCCCAAATCACCTAGTTTGCCTAGTTTTCTTGTCTTCAGAGTATATATCACCAACCCAGAAGCTCACTCCAGCTTTTGGTGTCCAGAGTTTTTTTTTTTTTTAATAATTTATTTTTTATTTCAGAATATTACAAGGGTGCACACCTTTTGTGTGTCCATATAGGCATGAATGATCAACTCATTGGCTATGTGATTAAAATCAATTTCCAGGCCCTCTCCTCTCTCAGGCACCTTTCTTGGGGCCATTACGAAGAGCAAAGGCATTTCTCTCAGTGGGGAATTCTCAGGGTAGAGACTTCGTCCCAGGAACCAGTGACAAAGAGCAGTGAAATTCTTTATTGTACAACACTCAGCTGACACATTACAGAGGGTACCAAGAAATATGCTTTCTTCTTTGGTCCCTCAAAAATGTGCCCTCTTCTTCCACAGACCCTGGTCCCAGCCACTTCCCACTTACCTTCTTGGTGACAGAGGAATTGCTCTAACTGCTCCCATCTGGGCACATCTGCAGGGAGACACATGGGGATGCTCACTCCCTTCCTGGTGCGAGGCCTGTTGCTGTTGATCCTGCCTCTGGCTCCATACTGTTGTCTGAAGCCAGCCACCCTGTGCCAGGGGCAGGCTGGGGACTAGCGGTCGCCCCTCTGCCTTTTGTTCTGCACAGGATGGCTCTTGTCTCTCATCACCCCTCCTTTATTTCATCAGGGGTTGAGGGGGGAGGAAGGAAATACAATAAGCTCCCACCATCTCCTGATTCCCTATTGGAAGTTGACCTGTCTTCTAATTTTTAACAAGCTGAAGTTTGAAAGTAATTGTTGAGGTCCTTGACCCCATTTTATGTTCCATTTAGGACTCCTTCTGCATCTCGTCCTCTGTTTACCCTTGTGGAAATCGTCAGGAGAAAGTTCTTTATAGAGGTTTGGAGTTATTACATAGCGTGTAAGGCCCCTATTCTTGACTGACACTGAAATGTCAGGTGTGGCTGGGAGGTTCGGGGCTCTGTCTCCTCAAAAAAGCTAAGCAAGTTTGGCCTATTATAACCACTTCAGTTCTAAGGATCTTAAGACAATCCCCATTTTCACAAGCCTCCCTTTGGCTTTTGTTGATAAGGAAAAGGAAGAATAACTGTACATATGGACAATCCTTTGGAAATCTAAGCCAGTTAATGTTTTCTTCGTTTTTCCTTTCATTTACCCCAAGGCATTTTATTATAAATGGTATTCCAGTATCTTTCTTAAGTAATTGGTAAAATCTCTCATCAAAAATTATTGTGAGGCTGGATGTAGTGGCTTATGCCTGCAACCCCAGCACTTTGGGAGGGCAAGTTGGGAAGATCACTTGAGGTCAGGAGTTCAAGACTAGCCTGGGCAACATGGTGAGATCCCATCTTTGAAAAAAAAATAGCCAAGCATGGTAGTGCTCACCTGTAGTCTTAGTTACTTGGGAGGCTAAGCCAAAGGATTCTTGAGTCTCAGAGTTGGAGATTGCAGTGAGCTATTATCTTTTTTTTTTTTTTAACTTTATTCAAATTAATATGAGAGCACAATACTTAGATTACATTGTTCTCACTTCCAGGGTTAAGTTCCATTTGAACAGCCCTTCACCCAGGGGGCGTGTTATATACTCTCACAATGTGCACATTAGGTGAGGTCCCTGCAGTGAGCTATTATCATGTCATTGCACACCAACCCGGATGGAGCCTCCCACCGGCCACTTCTCACAAAAACAAAAAAACAAACAAATTATTGTGAGAAACTTCAGGCTTTCTCATCATTGAAGCCGAGGTGGTGTCTGCATTTAGGGTCTCTTTTTGTATTGTATTGTCTTTTTAGTCCACATTACAGGTTACACTTTTCTATGTAGAGGAAGATACAAAATCAAACTTTCAGTAGTTCTGCTAAGCTATAATGGGATTTGGATATTCTGATATTTGGAAGAAAACTTCTTTTTTTTTTTTTTTTTGGAAGAAAACTTTTAACCTAAAGTCCTGTTGAATTCCCAAGAATCAGACATTTTGAGATGGGGCAGTCAATCTTCCCTGCAGGACCGTCTTTGGGGTGGTGGGACAATCTCACTATTGACTGGGGGACCTGTTTGGTTGGACAACTTGTCCTTGCAGAACTGAGATGTTCTGTCTTGTCAGGCACATAAACAGGGGTGTTCATGCCAATGCTTTCTACCTACTAATTAAAATGTGTAAAAGAAAGGAAAAAAAAACATTAAAAAGGAATATAGTCTTTAACTGGAAAAAAGAGAGTAAAGGCCTGTAATTTTATTTTTATTAGTAGTAGCACTAGGAGTATGAGTCACTGTAGGTATTTTAAAATTTACAGTCACTGGTTTCTGAAGGTTCACCTGTGGTCACAAGCCTAGAACTCTAAGAAAAAAAAAATATAGATGGACAGAACCAAAAGCTAAGAGAACCCATCTGGAGAACCCATCATTGAAGGGTCATAGGCATTGAAAACAGGCTCTTTCTTAATATTTGTTCCATATGTTAAGGCAAGCATATTATATCTGAGGGAAAGAGATCAAGTATATCTACAAAAAAGCAGAGTTAGCCAATCTATCAACCAAGTCAGCCTTCTGGAAAATAATAGACCACACATCAGGTCAGGGTTATGTCTTCTAATGTCAAAGGCAGCTTGAGACCAACCAAGGATGACTGTAATGCAAGTGTGTAATGCTGGGTGATGCCGGATTGATGCCTAGAAAAGTGATTATCCTCATTTACTAGGCAAAAATACAAAAATAACAGTTGCTAATGAAGAGAAGGGGAATTTGGTTAAGGGGGAAATAACGTGTAACTGAGTTTATAATTCTTTGATTTGTGTAAACCACTGTATAACAATGTCTGTTTAACAGGTTTTAACTGTATTTAGAAATGAAAATAGAATCATAAACATTTTCAAATAAAAATTAACATATACTCCTTTTGAAAATTCAGAAAATGTAGAAAAGTATAAATAAAAAGACCAAAATCATCTTTAATATCACTTCCAAGAATAATACTATTAACAAAATATTTATATATTATAATAACTTTAAACAAGAATAGAGTTATATTTTTTTTTTTTTTTCTTTTTTATTAAATCATATCTGTGTACAATAATTCAGTCATGGGGTACAGTGAACGGGCTTCAGATACAATCAGAGATATTTTCATCAACCTGATTGTGATAGCATTCAAGAGACTTTCTCATTACTTTGTGAGAACAATTT